>PVIJ01002831.1:0-149653 GCA_004024925.1 Scalopus aquaticus | reverse complement strand
GAGGGTTCACCAGAGACAGAGCGGGTAGCAGAACAGGCAGATCAGAAATACACTGCTGAGGTGAGCAGCGGGCGAGGCAGGAGAGGTCTGCTGCGCCATGTGGGATTCTCCCTGGCTGGGTGTCGAACTCGCGTCGCTGCTGCCGACAGCTCCACAGCGCAGCGCTTAACCGCTGCGCCACCAGGGAGGCCCTGGATTGTTTTTTTTTTTTTTAATTTCCATTTCATTTATTTCTGCTTTGATTTTTATTATTTCCTTTCTTAAACTGACTTTTGTGGTTTTTTGTTGTTCATTTTCTAGTTCTTTGAGATGTGAGATTACATTGTTTCTTTGGGTTGTTTCTTGTTTCTTGATGTGAGCTGCTTGTAATGCTATATATTTTCCTCTTATTACTGCTTTTGCTGTGTCCCAGACGTCCTGGAAAGTTGAAAACACCTTACACTTTCACCAAAACAATGTGTAAAGCTTCTAGACTGAGTACGATCAAAGAAATAGCTCCCAATAGTTCCAAATAATCCACCGTGGTGTGAAAAACCGGAGACTAGATGAACACGTATTAATACATGAGCAGACCACAAAGTGTTAACATCGTCCCAGTTACTGAAATATGTCTTGCTTTCTTTGAGGTCTAGCTCATGTGACTGGCTATTCCTATTTTCTCAAGGCTTCTCCTTCACTGCTGCATAGCTTTACTAGAACATCACATCACTTGCTAATGTTCTCCCCTCCCCCTGCTTATTTTGTAGGCAGAGAAGACACATTCTATTTGTATCCTTCCCTCCAACAGCTGCGTGTCCCGATACTAGCCTTGTGAAGAAGGAAACCCCAGCTGCTCTGTATGCTTCACTCCTTTTATAGCTCTCACTCTTGTCCACACACCCTTCCTTCTAAGAAAGCCTGGGGTAGGTGGAGATGGAGACGAGGAGTGGGTGGGTCATTCCGTCAGTTCCCCAAGAGAACTGATAGGGCTCAGGAGACATTCTACCTGGCCTGGGTTCAGTGGGTTCTGCTGTAGCACTGTATTTATGCCTGAGTAAAATTTAGATTTTTAACAGAAGTGTTTTCAGGTCTTAGGAATTGTTCCCACATGGAATGGAGAACATCCAATTTTAGTTTAAGTGAATGTGGACAGAAAACTTCTTAACTAGATGCCCCAAATCTTAGCATGCCTTCTGTTATTCTTTTTGGTATACATTTTCAGGCAATCACAAAGGAGCATGTGTGTACATATATATCAGGCATGCTCTACCATGTCTTGAACGTGGAAATAGAACAAAATTAGATAGATCTTTTTAGAGGAGTTTTTGAAAGACTCTTAGTGGGAAAAGTGACTCATGGTATTTCTTGTCAGAGATCCCAGTTTCCTTACTCCACCTTAATATACCTCAAGAACATGTGTATGAAAATTCCTGCTGGAGGTATTGTAACTTCATTCTTGTCTGTGACGACCAATTTGGACAGAGGCTCATTTGTCTCCTCTTATGACATTAGGTGGACGCCATCTTCCTCTGTTGCCTCACCCATGTAATACTGTCAGCTTCTGTGCTAAGTGCTTGATAAGCATCAACCCACCATGTTACAGTAATACTAGTACATGATTTGACTATGTAAAATGTACCCTACACGTTATTCATAAAGTTTAAGTTAGGAGCCCAAATATAATGAGTTAAAAATGGCCAAAACAAATATTAATCATTGAAAGGAGTGCCACTTGAGCTGTTTTTATAAGCTACCTTAAGTCAGTACCAAGTTACAATTTGACTATGTTTAAAAAAGAATCAACCCACTTTATTATATGTAGAACTTTTATGACAATAACTTTTAAAAATGATGTAAAAGAACTACTGGCAAGAATTGTTTAACTTAACAAAAGTTATTTAAATATAGAATCTTTTGATACCATTCAAAGTCAAGCATTTGGGTTGAATCTGGAAAATAAGTAGGAACCAAGTCCACAGTAGAATTTGACTTTATTCTGGAGCCTTTATAATTACAATCAGGAAACAATGTCTTGAGATGAAATTTTCCCATGTTGAGGTAAATGCCACTATTACTTTGAGTTTTATTTTTACAGTTGCTAAACTAAGAGCTAACCACGTATAGTGATAATCCCTTCCATTTGCAATGTATTTTATAGTTTATGAATGATGTTTGTATAATTTCCTGTGACAGGTTAAGATGGCATTATCTTTTTTTTTCCACTCCAGATTTCAGGGTATGGAGGGAGGAACCAGTGAGTAGTTTCACTGTATTCCAGCCCTTTGCATCTCTGAATATTAGTTCCTTTGTCACATAAAAAACTTAATAGTTATTCCATAAAATGATATAAGATGAAAGGTAAAAGATTTTCAACATACTTCCAAACATATAAGCTATACTTAATTTGTTTCTCTCCATCATTCCATCCTTCCCAAATAGTTGTCATAAAATTACAGTGATACTTATTACAAGTATGGGTGAGGCATTGGGGTATTGGGCAAGGAACAGGGCTTGAACTCAAATCCCATCTCCACCATTTCTTAACAGAATGACCTGGGTCAAGTTTCTGATGACCGTATCTGTAATTTCCTTATCTGTGAAGAGGGTATGATTGTCACAGGATTCTGGTTTATATTTGAGCATTGTGGGTACACAATGTATGTTTCATTAGCCCACCAATCATATAAGTAGTACTCTGTACTTTTAAAACAGTCCATAAATTCTGCTTCTGTGTTCTCAAAATCTAAACAAAAAGAAAAGCAGACAAGTGGGATGTGTGTGTGTATGTGTTAGTCACCTGTTGCTGTGTAACAAATATCCCCAAACTTAGTGGTTTAAAGCAACAGACTTTATCTTACAGTTTCTGTGGGTCAGGAAATCAAAAGTATCTTAACTGATGGGTTTGGGCTCAGGTTCTTGAGGTTGCAGTCAGGCTGTCAGCAGGGGCTGCTGTAATCTGAAGGCAGGGTAGACTGGAAGCTTTGCTTAAGGTGGCTCACTCACGTGGCTGTTGGCAGGAAATCTCAGTTTATTGACATCTGGACTGCACCATAGGCTCCAAGGATTCTCATTGCATGATAGCTGGCTTGATCCACTGAGTGAATGATTGAAACGAAAGACCAAGATAAACGCTGCATTGCTTTTCATGATGTAGTCTCCGAGGTTGCAAACCATCCCTTTTGCTTTATCCTATTCATGAGTCTCCAAGAACAACCCATGCTCCAGAGATAGAGGCAGAATTAGACCTCATCTCTTGAAGAAGGATGTAGCAAAGAACTTACCAACTGATTTTTAAAGCATTGTGGTATGCATCAGGAGAGGCCTGATCTTGATGACTTTCAATGAGAAAAGAGGAAGTTTAAAATGAGTAACATGAAAAGAATTAGATGACAGCTGGAAAACTTAGTGTGTAATTACACATCAGTAATTCATTTTTTATTGCAGCTAATCACTTTGGCTGTATCACATGATACTGGAGCATAGCTAGATATAGTAACTTAGAGAAAGGGGTATTTAGACTGAAATCTTTCCTGATGATGAGATCTATTGAATTTGGCAGTAGTCCCTTGGGTTCATGTGATGGCATCTTTGAAAATTGAGCTAGAGAGTCATTTGTCCTGGGGGGGGGGGGGGGGGGAAGTAAATGACAGAATTGGTATTCTGCAAGCTTGGATTACCTGACTCCGTAATTTTAATAGATGAGACTAAAAAATGCCAATTTTCTGTATAACTGATTGCTTCCACAGATTTTTTTTAAATTGAATCCATTTAGTTGCAGAGTTGTTTTGGCAGTTGCAAAATGGTTAGAACTGTAGCTTCCTTAGTACTTGTTCAAATGAAATGCATTCAAAGGTTAATATTTATGTTTATCTTGGCTTTTTCATCACCAGCACATGTACAAAAATGGAATCCCTCAGAGGCACATGAAGGTGTCTACTTCCAGCCTGGCAGTTCCCGTGGCTGAGATGCCAGTACAGGACCCAGGGCATTTGGTTTCCTCCTCTGCTCCTTCTCCTACCTTAAAAAAAAAAAAATTAAGTATAGCAGCTCTTTTCCTTCCTTGTGTCTGCCTTTAGTGTTGGAGGGAAATTTCCAAACCCCCTTATGAGGGTAACAGAACCTTGATGACACTCCCTAAAGATTTGTAACCTGCAGTTATTAGTTAAGTGAGCAAAACTCACTTCTCAGCTCAATTTACTAGAGAATGGCATCCCCATGTTCATGCCACTTTTGATCTACTTTCTTCATTTACTCCCCCTGCCTTCTTTTCCATACCTTCCCTTTCACCTGGTTCTCTCTTCCTTCCCAAAGAGGGAGAATTGCCAGGTGGGAGGTTTGTTACAAAGAACTAGGATAAGAATGCAAAATGTTTACTTTGGCTTGATGGAGACCCAAAGGAGGTTGGGAAGGAGAGAAATGCACATCAACCGAAGTGTGTGCATCGAGCCAGGAGATCATGGGGGGCTCTCATGTTGGTCGTGCATGGAGGGGAGCAGGTAGCTTAGACCAGCAGGGCCAGAGGTAGAGAGAAAGGGAAGGTTTCCCTGGGAGTGGAAACTTCAGGAGTGGGAAGTAGGACACTCGTCTGGCTAAGCTCTGGCTTTCCAGGGGATCTGCAGGACGTGAGGTTGGTGTGAGTCTGGGTGAAAAAGGGCTTCATTTCCTTTGAACCAGCTGGGTTTTAACAGAGATACCTGGTTTAATGATGCCACAGTTGTAACACATGTATATAATCTTAATACTCACAGTACATGGTAGGGATCATCTGGGACCCCCATGGCAATCGACTCCCCCTTAATCAAACTTGTAAATAAGTTGTGAAATGGTAAGCACAGAGCCCAGTAGGTATCTACCCTATTAGTCAGACTTGCTTTACAACATACAAATAAACAGATGTCATTTATGGAAATGGTGAGTGATAGACCGATAACAAATGCCTCCCTTTACTTCTCTTTGGAAAAACGACAAATGTGGGGATAAATAAAGAGCTAATTCTGTTTCAGATTTAAAAGACAGAAAATTTGAGCCATGTAAAACATGTCTAATTCCCTGTTTCTGTCAGGAACCCGTGCACAGTCGCCAGGCTGTGCGAGGCTTAGAGGCAGGCCGTGCTCCCTGCTCTGCAGCCCACCCTCCGAGGCCGGGATGGCAGTGACTTCCTCCACCAGCCAGTTGCACATTAGCCTTCTCTAGGTCTGTGTCCCTGTTATGGAATCTAAAGCTGAGCTGCTGCAAGGACCGGCATAGGTTCTTTGAGGAAATAAGAACTATATCACATGGGAAAAAGTGCATCTTTTAAGGGTATTTCTTTCTTGGGAGACAAGCTCTTAGAGTAATATCTTGAACCTTGATGCCAGAAAAATGAAAGAAAAAACTCCCTGGGCAAACTTGCTTAATCCTCCTCAAGTGTGGACCCAATGATTGTCAGGTTCTAGACCCTGGCTGTGAGTTGCATTGTAAATTTGGAACAGAGAAAAGGGGGTCTGGAGAGCACCTGCGCCCTCCCTCCCTTTACTCTCTTCTTGATAGTTATGAGCTGATGTAAGTCCTATCTTCCGGTGGGTGTTTCTTCAGCTTTTTAGTGACAGCATTTGAAATAACCCTGTTCATTCTGGATGGGACGGCTTTCTGGACTGCTTTTCTGGTGTTCAGGATTGGGAGCAGAGTAGAGATTTCCAGATACATTCCAGACAGGCGGGTTGAGAAAGTGGCCAAAGCAAAGCCAGGGGACTGCCACCCCGCACAGTCACCAGCACCAGGACCCAGGAGCCCATCCCTTGGCTGCCTCTGATTGATTGTGCATTTGGCAAGTGTCATCACCTCCTTCCTTGACTGCCTGCTCCAGCACCAGCCCTGAGCTTCACTGGCTTTCCTGAAGGAGCCAAGACATTTGAGTCCCCTCAGGGTCTATGATGTCAAAGAAAATTATTTTACTAAAAAAAAAGGTCAGAGAATGAAAGTGTGAAAAAGCCATGGGTTTGTTTTGTAGTTCTTCACTTTTATTACTGACCGTATTTTCCTTTCCCCAAACGCTGGGTCAGATCCTGCTGAGTGAGTAAACTTGTTGGTAAAAGTTAGACTCTTTGACTGTAAAACATATTATATCTTCAAACATGTTTGATTTTGTTCCAAGGATAAAAATAGGACTTGTTCTTATATTTTTAGAGAAGAGAACTTATTATTCTTGGTATTTAAAGAGGGAAACCTCCAAGGAGTAAAAGGAAAGATTAAAGTAATCCTATAGTCTTGAGATAAACTTTTTTTTTTTTTAAACTGGGCACTGTATTTAATGTATCAGAACAATTTAGTGAAGCAAGCTTTTTTTTTTTTTCCTATTATATTTCAGACAAGAGAACTAAAGTTCTCTGTATTATTTCTGAGTGGAGCTGGCAATTCAAACCATGTCTCCAGAGGAGAGATGGTTCAGTGGAACATGTTGACTCACACCTTGGCACAGGTGAACCACTTAACAATCAGCTGCCCTCAGTTTGCTGGTCTGTAAAACGGGGAGAGGAATGTAGGGTGTCAAGTCCTCCCCAGTTTAAATATTTCAAGGTGTACTTTTAAAAGTCCTACAGAAGACATCACGGAGTGTAGCAGTCATGCCAAGACTAAAGTTGTGAAAATGTGTGATTCTAGGTGAAAATCTTTGTCCTTAAATCTTGAGTCAAGGTAAAACTAAGATGGAACGAGCGAAACAGGAAATTAAAACTGACTCATGAAATAAATGGAAATTTAAGATGAAATCTTCCATATTTATTGTCAGACTTTTATTGTTGGCCAGTTTCCCCAAACTGGGGACCAAAATGTTTTTTTCTTTTGGGTGGATTTTAGGGCTGAGTGAAAGTTCGTTTCAGATTCACTTGTAGGTTCTTGATAGTGTTTTTTCAAGTTTGTAGCTCTTTGTTTAAGAAGGGGAAGTACTACTTAGTAAATTGGAAATATGGTAAAAATTCAACTCCTTGCACATCACCATTAATTTTATTTATAACTATAAAGGAAGTTTCCATCATGTATCACTGTGATTTTTGCACAATATGTTGTGAAATTTGGGGAGCAGATAATTGTTTATCTTTTGAAGAAGTGCTTGAGAAATTTCTACTTCCTGTTTAGCTCTTCTCTCATTGGCATGTTTAATTAAAATTTTTTACTTTTGACTATTTTTTTGGGCAACATTTTAATGATTTTGGGGAAAATGTTTTGTAACAATTGCAGGGTTTACTGAATCACTTGTGCTTTCCATTCATCCGAAATTTTTGACTAAAACATTTCTCGCTGACAAATATAGCATATAACAAATGTTTTGAGGCTAAAGGTTTCCTAGGAGTGCCCTTTATTTTTATCACTACTGCCAGTAACCCCACATTGAATATTATTTAAGTTCCTGTCAGGGAAGTTTGTTGATTCGTTTGTTATTTCTTGACTGTGTCCTGTGAGACATATGTTGGTAGATAGTAGTGACCAGACACATTTCTAATGGGATTTTCTCCTGGCAGTAATAAAACACTAAGTGTATAAAGTGCATTTATCACAGGGGCTATAAAGCAGGTTATGGGGGATAGATAATATCTGGGGGTGTTGCTATTTTTTTTCAGGTAGTCAAGAAGGCCTCCTGATAATGTGTCATTCCAGAGGAGCCACAGAGGAGGTGAGGGAGGAGGCTGAGTATATCTAGGGAAGAGTATGCTAAGAAGAGGGAAAAGGTATTTGTACTTCCAAATACCTGAGACAAGAGTATGCCCAGTGGTTGAGGAATACCACAGGGGAGAGGAGTGGGGGAAGGAGTTGTAGGAGGTGAGGTCACACTTTGTGGCGGGTTCTGTGATCTGCTGGCCCACATTCTCATTTGGAGGGGAGCACTGAAGAGACCGCTCTGATTTGAGTGACTTGCATTTAAAAAGAAGGCACTGAGTGGTGTGTGGAGAATACACATAGGATGGCAGAGGTGGAAGCAGGAGTCCAGCTCAGACACTACTGAAATAATCCAGAGACAAGATGATGGTGTATTGGCCACGGTGGGAGTAAGAAATTATCACTGTCTGGAAAGGGAGCTAACACGATTTGCTGTCTCATGTATCTCAAGTGGCCCCAAAATATAGATTGACTTTTTTCGGAGATGAGATCCAGGTTGAATGTGGGTACAGGGAGAATCAGCTTAATTTTGTTTCTGTTTTGCTTTAAGATAGCCTTTAAACATCTACTGAACAAAGGCTCATAAGCATTTGCTTTTTGATGAACAGTAAGCAATTATTTAAGAAAGTCAGAATATATCTAGAAATTTCTTCATGTATAATTGATTTAGTATATTCTTCTCTGTAGTCTCCTAGGTATAAAATGAAAGGAAATCTTATGTGTGAGAGAGGTGAGTAACTGACAGTTTTCTTCAGTGAATGTTTGAGAGATAAAGGGAGGAAGACTCTTAAATGCTGTTTAATTTACATCACCTGTATAGCAACTGTTTTCTCTTTCTACCTATTCATTTAGTTACTCCGACCTGGAGAAAGCCCAAGAGATGGTGCTGGAATGTAGCTATAGAGATCTCATCTGAGCTTGTCTGTTGGAAAATTTTCCACGACTGGGGCAACCCAGTGAAGTCATAGATTTGATATTAATTTCTACGTAGCCCCTTTCTCAAGGAACATAGTACCCTATGGCAATGCTTTAATAGTCCAGGAGCAGTTCAGCAAGCCTGGAGAGCTGAGCAATTAAGTCCTGTTATTCTGAGCATTAGTTAATACTTTTATGATTTGTCCTTCAAAGAATTCTTGGCCTTGGGGCAATCAATGGATTGCAAGAGGGAAAATGGGCTGTTGGCTCAGTTTCTCTCCACATGACCTGTATATTGAATCAGCTTTGAGGTCTCTTTAACAGGCCTGAGTTAATGGATAGGTGATGGCTTTAAACTACTAAGAGTTGCTTCTCCCTCCTGGAGAATATGGCCTGTACTCCTCGGCCCTGCTGTTTGAGTTGGAAGACTGACGCACTGTGGCTGCATTCTGCATGACTGCGAGGGCTGTATTCATTCATGGGATCCGATGCAATGCTTGAGCTTGTCACATTTACTTCCTTGGCTCCCTCTGCCTGGGTCCCAGCCTCGTCTAAGGACTGAGAGGTGGCAGCTGTGCTGTCTTCTAGACTGATGTCCATTTGTCAAGACAATTTTTGCCTTTAAAAATTTCTCTCACTAATGATGGGGAAGCAGAAATGAAAAGTTTTTCCATTGGGAGGGTATCAGCTTCACTTCCATCCCATTTGCCATTCACTCTGAATATCTGTGGTTTGTTTTAAACTGTGTGCCAGTGCCTCTTCTCAGAGGTATAAATTCACACGGGGTCTGGCAGGATCTGCAGACAGGATGTTGACTCTTGAGTGTCTTGACTGACTAGGAGGCCCAGCAGAGGTGCTGTGAGGCTCCAGGCGATCTAGGTTTCTGGCCAGAATTCCTAAAACCCAAGGTTTGAAAATGCTTGCTTAAGATTTCTGGGGTTGATTTATCTATGGAGATCTAAAAATGATATTTTGTTCCTCAGAAGAACCAAGCATGAAAGCTGTGCCATTAATTCCTTATTAACTCCTCACTGGTCTCACTTTCGCTTCTTGTTTAATTCTTAATCAGCCAATAGGTGCTTCTAGGGATGATCTTCTAGCATTGGTTTGACCTTGGGCTTCAGTTTCCTCACTGGCAGGGCAAGGCATTAGACCTGGAGGACCTGTGGCATCCTTTGAGTCCCTGTCTCTGTGGGACAGTCATTCTTGCTCCCATGGAGACCATTTGGTCATTACATTCATCCCACATTTATTATATACCTGCTCTCCACAAGGCACCTGGGGTCCTTGAGTGCTAGTTTATTCAGAGCACTTTAGGACAATGCCTGTTAAAGACCTGGAGGCATGGTCATGGCCACTACTGTTAAATCCCCACTGAACTCTAGATAGATGAGTGGCATTGTCTTCAGCTTGTCACATGTGAAGAATTTGAACCTCACAGCTGCGTGCCTTAGTTTTGTGTACTTAAAGACTTAAGCTCTTTTCATGATACCTAGAAATGTGGAAATGATGTTAAAGGAATAGGGATGGGAGAATGTAATTTTTTTATTTTTAAAATTGAGGTATGATTGCCATCTCACATACTAGTTTTGGGGTACAGTGTGATGATTTGAGCTTTGTATATATTGTAAAAGAATCACGGCAATATTTGTAGGTATCATCTGTCACACTACAGAGTTACACATTTTCTTCTATGATGAGAACTTTTTAAGATTTACTCTTAGCAACTCTGAAATGTAAGTGTATTATCAAATAGTTACTGTGCTGTAACTGACCTCTTCATAACTTAATTATTGGTGATTGGAAGGTTGTACCTCTTGATTCCCTTTACCCACCCTCACCCTTTCACCTCTGGGAACTGCCAACTGTATGTTAGTTTTGTTTTGTTCCTTCATTTGTTTTTTTAGATTCCACATATAAGTGAAATCATGGTATTTGTCTTTCTGACTTATTTCACCTAGCATATTACTCTCAGGAGTGTATTTTTTAATGCATTCAGTATTTATGGGGTTCCTATTAGAACTATAAATGACAACCTAGTGCTGAAAGCCCTTGAGTTTTTCAATACTTATTTTGAGGTTGATGTAGAAAACAAAAATTAACGATAAAGAAGAAATAAATGCTACGTGAAGACGTAAGAGGACTGGCAGAGAACACAAGTGTCTGTTCTAGAATTAGATTACTTTATAGCAGAATGCTTGTAAAACACAATGGGAAATATGAAATAAAATGTATCTTCTGCTTCCAAGAAGATGTGAACATTGTAAAATCAGAATTAAGTCATATGAAACTGTCTCTGCCTTTTGAAAAACCAGATGATTCCAAGCCAAAAGGAATTATTTTGGCAAAGAAATATAAGTTTTTAAGAACAATAGGTCCAGAGAATCTCAAGCGCTTATGAAGTGACTACTGTAGTTGGGAGGTGAAATGGGAACAATGATTAAGTGCTTGCTTTCTTTGGAAGTCTCAGTTTGCCGAAGTGAGCATAATTTAGGTGACGGTATGAGCATCTGCATGGCAGCTGCTGGTTGCTACAAGTTAATGCCAGAGAAGGCAAAATAGTTGGCACACCGTTTCTAACTTCATTATTGTACCAAGAGCCAGAAAAAATAGAAGTTTATATTCTTTTGAAGTGAGATGATGTTGTCTCTTTTTCCCCCCCTGGGCTTCTCTCTCTCTCTCTCTCTCTCTCTCTCTCTCTCTCTCAGATATTTGTAAGCGTGGTCCGACAACTCACAGTGTAAGGTAATTTTTTTTTTATGCTACTGTAAGGAAAAAAAAAAACAAATTGAATAGGTGAATTTTGTCTGACTGTAGATTTGGCGTTCTATTGTCATTTTTTTAAAAATTAAGGTGTACATTCAGAGAAAAATGTAGATGTGGTATTAACATTTAAAGCAGACGTTAGCAAACAACTTCTGTAAAGGTTTTTTGGAACACAGTCACACCTATTCATGGACATATTGATGCTTTCCTGCTGCCACAGCAGAGTTGAAGGGTTGTAACAGAGTTCTTCAACCCTAAAATGTTTATTCTTTGGTCATTTCTAGAAAATATTTCTGGATGCCATTGTGCAAGGAGCTGGATGGCCTGGTTGGCTGCTTGGATGTCTGCCAGCAGACTGTGTTCTGACGTCCTGTGTCAGAACCAGTGGTGAGGGAGACATTGGAAGGAACTGAGGGTATTTCTCTTCTGGAGAAAATCATTCCCTGCTTTCAAGTGTCAGGGTCACCCAGACTGACTTTTTCAAGTCCTTTCTAGCTTAAGCTTTCTTTGGTTACGTGACAGTTGTCTGTGAGTAGCTGAATGACTTGTGAGCAGAGACATTATATTGTTAAGACCCTGGGGAGCTGAATTAGGATCAATGGATAAAAATTACTGTGAAAACTCATTTTCCAGTCGAAATAGCTGTACTTTTAAAATCTGCTTCTAATTAGAGTGTTTTGTCTTGGTGGGTAATGAGTTCCCCATCACTAGTGATGTTCAAGTAAAGGTTGTATCAAAAGATCTTTGAGACCCCACCCTAACCTTGAAATTTGAATGGCTTCTTTGGCGGTCAGTGTTTGTTTCCAAGCTCAGATTTTGCCTACAATCTAGTGTTGAAGGTATTTAGGGCCTCTTGGATGATTTTCTGAAAATATAATCCTGGTCAAACCAAAGCGGTGCCCAGGGGGAGGTGGTAGGCAGGGGGTGGCAGGGAAAGGCTGAGCAGAGTCAGTGTCCCCTCTGGCCGCAGTGACAACAGACTGCTCCTTTCACGCTCCAGCCTCAAGAATGTCTTCAGCTGCTGCTGTCCCTGAGCTTTGTGTCCCAGCTTCTAGAGAGAAGAGGGATGCTACAGGGGACATATCACAGATGTGGAGTCAAAATCGGGGCTCGGGTTTGGCCTTTGGCAGAGAATTTAGATGGAGACCTGGCTTTGAGTGGTGTGAGGTCATACATTCTCTGTGCAGCTTTGCTGTTCCAGGACAAAACAGCTGTAGACACGACATAAACGAGAGTTCCAATAAAACTTTCTTTATAAAAGCAGGCAGGGCCAGGTTGACCCCAATACAGACTGTGGATACAGAGCTGGCTAAGAGTCATCAGCTTTATTCTCATGTTTTCGAGGAGAGGTGAGATGACACATCCAAGGTCATCCCCTGGTGGAGCTGGGAGGGCAGCCCAGAACCTGACCTCAAGATGAATGCCCCTTTTGTGATGCTGTGCTGCCTCTGCTGTGCAGTTGGGTGATAGCACTTGGCTTTTAAGAGAATGTGAATGGAAGACTTACCTGCTTCAGGTGGCCCGTGACTGACAGCAGTGAGAACTCCAGGATGGACTTTTAACAGAGACTCCCCCTTTAACCCTGTGACCTGACCTGACTGTTTCTTAGATGAGCCCTTGCACAGTTAGAATAATTGTTGCCTATATTTACGTGGAGAAGTAGTGCCCCAGAGTTGTCAAAAAGAAATGGGCTCCCGCAGCTGCGTCACAGGATTTGATCCCTTCAGCTGAGAGTGCCAGGAGATTTGAGACAGATGTTTTCAGACATGCCGCATGCCTAAAACATTTCCAGGGGTCGGGCTGCAAATAGTGACTTAACAAGCGGAGAGACGGGGCAAGTACGCAAGTGGAGGACACAGGAGTTGATTCACCGCTAGGTGCTCAGCCAGCCCCCTTGTGTTCCATCTGCATGTCAGGGGTGGCTCTTTCATCTGCCGTGCCCTCCGTGTTGCTCTTTGTCTGCCCGTGAATAAAGTGCAGCATTGTGGTTAGTAATCCCACTCCAGTGACTCGACTTCAAATGTGGTTTTGGAGTGCATCCCAGAGTTCTGTTTGCTAAGCTTCCTACTCCTGTTTCAGAGACACCACTGGATACAGAGCAGCGAGCACTGAAGCCTTTCCTCTTAAACCTGTCGGGTTGTGGGCTCTCTCTTTCCCCTCTCATTCCTTTCTTTTCTTTTCTTTTTTTTTTAAAAAAAAACCTCCTGAGGCAAATTCATGGATACTAAGCTGATGTGTTTGTTGTTCTTTTTCTCCCTGCCTCCGCTCCTAGTGAGTAACCACACTGGCCGCATCAAGGTGGTCTTTACTCCGAGCATCTGTAAAGTGACCTGCACCAAGGGCAGCTGTCAGAACAGCTGTGAGAAGGGGAACACCACCACTCTCATTAGTGAGAATGGTCATGCTGCCGACACCCTGACGGCCACGAACTTCCGAGTGGGTGAGTCCTCCACGGTCCCTCACAGCCCTTCCCGAATGGAGCTTTATGAGATCGGAGCTTCCAGAAACCCTGCCATTCACACTGCTCTCTGCTTGAATGAGTTTCTGTCTGAGTCCAAATGTGCTGCTTCCAAGCGATCTTTAAAATGACTTTAAGAATAATTTTGACCCTGATGGTTGGTATCTGAGAGAAACGGCAGCTGAGATGGTGCCCATTACTTGCTTATCATTTGTGCAGCTTGGTGGTGATGGGTAGATACTAGTAGCACAGAAGGAAATGGGGTTTAGGTGAAGCCTCTTAATGTGCAATGTGGATTGAGCAGCTTCAGATTTTTTTCTGCTCGGCGATAAGTAGAGTTGATGTTAGATTTGACATATATAAAATTTGCATGCCAGTGGTTCAATTTACATTTTTACTTCATGAATAGCCATGCTCTGAAAAATACTGAAAATTGTCAGAAACCTGTATTTTGATTGTAGGAAAGGGTAAAGATTTGTAGCTTCTGCCACGTTTCTATGCTGCATCAGAAGGCTGGATGCGGAATTGATATGTGACATGGATTTGGGGAGAAGGTAGGCTAGTGGGTTGCTGTCAGTGCTCCAAATCTTTTAATCTTTTGTAATTCATTTAAATATGAGCTCTGGTAGACGCTGATTGAAGAAAAAGGCTTTTTGCTCCTTTGAGAACTTTTGTTTCTTTTTCACTTTTTTGTAAATGGGGAAAGTGCTGTGGTCCACTCACTGCTGTCACACTGCCATCCTGTCATGCAATACAGTATTTTTGTACGGAAAAATGTCTTTTATTATTTTTTTTGAACGATTATGGTTTTCCGTGTGTACTCAAGTAATCGCAGACACCCACGTTACTTTATGAGTTACTCACAAGAATAACCCAAATGTCAGACAGATAATAACACTGGCTAGATCTGGTCTTTTTATGGAATATTGCTGTTTAGTCTTGGGAGGGTGTGTCCGGGGGGGGAGGGGGTAGAGAGGAGGTGGTGTCTATTTCCAACTGATTTCCAGCAAGACAAAATATGAGGGGACAGCTTGAGGTCCTTACTAGCTCTTTGATGACCGTCCTGCTTTATTGTGACTCGTAATCTTTAAGGTTGAAGTAGTGCTCTTGCTAATCTGTGCTTGGAAAATACATATGCCCATAGATGCTATTTTAAAAGGGTATTGTGAATTTTCTGGCTCTGATATGGGCACTTTGGGAGTATTTTTAAGAGATTTGCGCTGTTAGGTGCCAAATGGCACATTCTGCTTAGTGGGGCAGAGAGCCGAGTCTAATGAGAAGTGTGCTGAATGACCAGGGAACTCGATTCTGATCCTGATCCTGCCACCAACCAGCTAGTTCACAGGGCGCGACCACCAACTTTTTTGGATGTCACTTTCTCTCATCTATAAAACAAATGGCTTATATTTAGTGACCTCTGCAGTTTATAACCAAACTCTCTTTCCAGTTAATAAGTAGTAGTATTTTCTGGCTTTTGGGGGAGGGCTGTAGACAAAGAGGGGACGGGAGCAGGCGGTTCCCAGGAGCTTATTGTTGCTTTGATGACTTTTCCTGGTTTGGTTTTTTTGATTGCCTTCCTTATCCTCATGCTTTCCCTCCTCTGTCATCATCAACAATAATGTCTGCTCCTCCTCTTTTATTTATTATAAATCTTTGCAGTAGGAATGACAAAGTAATCGGCTGGGTGGTAATTTGTTGGCTTACAGTGTATTCATTTTGAAACTAAATACTTGAAGGCTTTGAGAAACAGAGGAAGTCTACTTGTTAAAACAAGCTACACACTTTCCTCTCTGGCATTTGAGCAGATGTTTGGGAACAGGATACACATTGCCCATTCAAAATATATAATGGAGCAGAAGGAACAGAATTATTTACAAAGGGTTGGCAGAGTAGTTTAATTAAAAATAAAAGGGCGTGAGAGAGCAGAGCACGGGGACATAGAAATCGTTTCACATTGAAAATCATGGGGTAAATATCCTTTATATCCTGAGCTATTTCTCTGTCCTTTTTATACTTTTGCTCAAATAGTTGATCACTAGTGGGTTAAGTTTTAAATTTTGTCATTGAAGAATGCTCATTGATAGAACTTGGAGATTGTGATTTTTTATTTTATCATGAAAAGTATTTTTTGAAATTTTTTTTATTATTTATATCTTTCACATTATTGTGTATTCCCCGTAGGTTACCCACCATCGATGCACCTGTGAACCATCACCATAGAGATTATGATTCTTGAGGGAGATAGGATATTTCAGAATTTGATTTTTGGGGGGCACATAGCCTTGAATCTTACTGATTATGGTTTTACTGATATGATTTTATTACTTACAAAAAGTGATTTTCCAATTGACTGATTTTTCTCTTGATAATAAATTACAGTATGTTCGATCTTTGACAAGTAAGATGGATATGTAAATGAAAAATTGTATAGTTTGAGGAAAACTAAAAATCGATAGTATCTTGTTAGCTTTTCTCTTTGGCTTTGATATTTAAGGGTATTGAGAGGTGGGGGCTGTCACTTTTCCCTGTAAAGAACCCCAGAGTAAATGTGTTACTCTTTGCAGACTGACTTTGCGAGTATTTGCCTCCCTGGCATTGGTGAAAGTGGCCAGAGACAGTGTTGACTAGAGCGGCCATGGTGGGGTCACAGACATTGCCCACAGGCCACATTTGGCCCACGTGCCTTGGCTTGCTGACTGTAGGCCTCTGCTCCAGTGGATCAAACCAATTCCGGGAAAACCATTCGTACTTGATTGTTAAGGCACTTGAGTTAAGTAACCCTGTTTGGTAATCAGAATAGTAGGAATAATCTTGGACATTGGCACTGGTGATTTTCAGTGTTTTGTTTTGTTTTTTTCAGAAGTGCATTAGTTGCTGTTGTCACCATTTTATGGATAAGGAAACCAGACCCAGAGAGTTAAGTGATTTGTCTTAGTTGCACAGTGAGTCAGTTAACTAGGACTAGAACCCAGAGTCTTCTGTGTCATATTTCCTCACCTCCCTGGGGCTGACTGTGACATATTGAGGGACAGGTGAAGGACCACCTCAGAGTGCTGGGTTTTGTGGCAAGGTCAGATGAGAGGATAAATATAAGTAACTTGCCCTGGGTTTGAGACCTGGCTTCATCATGGCCATTGGGCTTATTCTTGTTCTCGGTCTTCTGCAGCCCACTCATCATCACACAATGCAAGAAATAACAGTAATAACGGATATACAGAGCTTCGTCTAGAGCAGGCATGGGGTGACGTTGGCTTCTTCCTGTTGCTTCTGTCTTTCTGTGGTGACTTTGAGTCTGGCTAATCAATCAGCTGTGAGAGGAAAGTGCTTTTTTTAAAAAAAAAGTTTTTAAACTATTAAGCATGTAGTCTCTGTTTCTTTTTTTAATTGAGCTAATATTGGGGTACCCCCATGAGGTATTACTGCCATAGTGCACCTACCAGCCACTCACCCATATTCTACCATTGTAGACCACTGTGCTTCCTTCCCTCTTTGTTCTTATCCCTTCCACAGCCCTTCAACCCCCTTGGTGTCTTAGTTCTGTAGTCAGTTATCGAGAGTTACTTTTCAAGATTGTTTTTATCAGATTCTTAGTTCAGTTATTTTATATTCCGCATACCAGTGACACCAACAGTATTTATCTTTCTCCTTCTGACTTATTTCACTCAGCATCATCCCTTCTGGCTCCATCCACGTTGCTGCAAATGGCATGAGCTGCAAATGGTAGTCTCTGTTCTTGAGTATTCAGGGGGAGAAGTCATAACTTCGGCTTACTGTTACTTTAAAAGTGAGGCCTGAATGAAGATAATATCCAAGGGAAGTACTCTGAGAACCTAGAATTTACTCATTTTTATGGCTGTGATAGTGGCACAATGTGGCAGAACATTTACATCAAAGCAGATTTACAATTGAGTAACTTCCCCTGGATGATATTCTGAGTTTTGTCTCCTTGCTCTCTCTGTCTTTGCCTTTTTAAAAATTGGAAGCATACTCCCAGTTGGGTGGGCCAGCAGGTTAGCCATTATTGTTTTAATGGATTCTTTCCATTTCGTGGGAATATAATGAGGATGACCTTCTGGCATCTGTAAGTTGTTTATAGAGTTGTGAGAACACTAGGAATTCATGTTGTCACAACTAGAATATTTCAAATAAAGTAATACTGTTCCTTGGCTTAAGGTATTTATGGCGGCATTGAAAAGCAATCATGATGACTGAAGTAACACGTTCACTTTCTTTGATGCTGCGTTCTCTGAAGAGCTACAGGGGAGACACAATTCCATCAGTAACAATTGAATAATTATAAAAAAGTATGTTCTCATATTTATTTTTCTGACTTGTATTTCCTCAAAGAGGAAAAATAATAGCACCTTTATTTGCACATGTGCGTGCCAAGACTTGAAGTGGTTTGATTGTAAAGGAAACTTTAAGTCAGGTTTTTGTACCCCTGAGTCCAAAATACCCCTTGCTCATACAGGTTGCCTCTTATGGCCTCGTGGTGGGTGAATATATATAAAACACAGGACTAGATTTGCCAAGACCAGCAAATCGTAATGCTGCCCTCTAAGAGCTTGTGGAGAAGATGGAGGAGTTTGCATAAATAACCCTAATCAAGGTAGGAAGCTCTTAGCAAGGGCCCAGAGGAGGAGATGCAAATATTACTTGTAACTGACAAAGGATGCTTTAGAAGAAAGGATGGCATGTAGCTTTTCTTTTAGCTCACCATACTGTCCCACCTAGAAACATATATCATCATGGGAACTGAGTAAGTGCTCATGACTTGATTGTAGACGCATGAGGGCCATGGAACTCGAAACATTCGTAAGTTCCAAAGTAAAGATGGATGGGAAGTAGAAGGAAGGGAGACTTGAAGTTAATAGGGAAAGGAGAATTTACCTTTCAGAGTTAGGCCTTCTTGGAGACAAGAAGGCACAGGCGGGGACCTCCCTGGTGGCACAACGGGTTAAGCGGAGCGCTGTGGAGCTTTCAGCAGCTGCGGTGCGAGTTCAATGCCCGGTTGGGGAGATTCCCACATGGCACAGCAGACCTCTCCTGCCTCGCCCGCTGCTCCCCTCAGCAGTGTATTTTAGTCGATCTGCCTGTTCTGCTCCCTACTCTGCTCTGGTGAACCCTCTCACCACCCCACACCTCTGGCCTGCACCCCAGCTTGTATGCATCAATAAATAAATCTTTAAAAAAAAATAGGAAGGCACAGGTGGTTGCTGGGAATTGGGAGTAGTTTCCCTTGCAGAAAGCATGAATGGTAATAATAGGAGACAGGTCCGGGAAGGTAGATTGGGGTAAGACAAGGGGACACCTGGAATTTTAAGCCTAAATATTTGGAATTTACTCTTACAAAAGTTATGTAAAATGTATGAAAAGTGGATGTTGATATTTATTGTTTTGCAAAGAGAAGTAAATTCTGTTTTTAAGGTGGGAAACAGATGTCTTGATAGTCTGTTTCTGAACCCTTAGTAATGACAACCTCTCGCTGCCTTCCCCTGTGCTAAGGTTGGTTTGATGAGCCGCACAGAGCGTCTCCCCCTTGGGCTCCCCACACAGCTTGACACTGTGTGTCTTGATGAGGAATGGAAGCAGTCTATGTTGCTAAGCTCATTATACATCTTTTCCTCCTAAGCAGGAGAGAAAATTCCCTCTCAACGGGGCATTAAATAAACCATCATAGCTACTCAAGGAGTGGGGAGCATTTTGATGTTCTCTGGCAGCCTGTTTCAGAACTGAGTCTTTGTCTTCTGCCAGTTGTCATTGTTTGGGTTCCTTGATGTTCATCCAGCACAGAAACCAGTGCAGGGCCAGCATGTCACTCTTTGCTTAACTGGGGCATGTATTTTCCTCCCAGTGCATTGTCCAGGTCTGTTGTTTTGTAAGATGATCCAATTTGATACTAAAAGGAAGGGGTTTGCCTTCCACTTGGCCATTGACAATGGTCAGCCACTTGTCAAAGGAACTATTTAGTTGTATCAAATTTTTTTAGTCTCATCAGATTGTTTTCTAGTACTGAATAAATGGCAGAATGTATAGCATTTCCTTTGTCTTACGTAAACTATGGAACCCTCTTTAACGACTGGTATTAGAAACATGAATTCATTTAACTTAGACTGAACAGCTGCTATGTGGCAGGGATTGGTTTAGGCATTGGGAACCTCACAACAAACAAAACAAAGTTCTTGCCCTCCTGCCATATAACATATTGCGACTCTGCAGTGTGGCTGAATCTTGGACATTGTGCTGAGTGAAGTAAACCAGTCACAAAAACCAAATACCGTATGATACCTCTTGTGTGAGAGAGCGAGAGTAATCAGATTCATAGAGAGTGAGAGAACACTGCCTGCCAGGGGTGAGGAAAGGGGGAGATAAGGAGTTGTTGACTAGGTCCAGGGGTTCAGTTTTGCGAGATGAAAGAGTTCTGGAGATTGACTCCACAATAATATGCATGTATTTAACGCTACTGAACAGGATATTTAGAAATAGTTCTGATGTTAATTTTTATGTTACATGTATTTTACCACAGTGACAGCCAACAGAAGTGGGTATCTGCTACTGTCAAATGTGTGCCACTGAAATCCACTGTAAGAAACACATGATGTGGTGTCAGGTAATGGTGAATGCTGTGAAGAAGAATGTGGTTGGGAGAGAGAGAGTGGGGAGGGCTGGTGTGAGGGTGGTTGTTTTTGTAGACCAGTCCAGGAAGGGCTCTCCATTGAGGACATGTAAGCCAAGATCTGACGTGAGCAATGAGCTCTGTGAGGGAACATCACAGTCTAATCATCTGTGATTACTTTGAACCCTGGAGCATCTTTTAAAGACTCAGGAGCAGTCATTTATTTGTTCTCTGACATCATCTGGGGCTCCCCAATGTTATTTTACGTAAGGCATATCACATGATTTTGGTGTGGAGCTCACTTTTATTTTTTAATTCATTTATTTTTTTAATATATATATTTATTATCATTTATATCTTTTACATTACAGTGTATTCCCCATAGGTAACCCACCACCGCTTCACCCGTGAACCATTACCATAGTCACTTGTGAAGCTTACTTTTAAGTAAGGGAAATAAGATTGGTTCTGCCAGCGAGGGCAGGTATGTGGGTGCACATGGGGGCGCACCACCAGGTGGGGCAAGGCTGCATGGAAAGGAGGTTCCAGGGATTCGCTGGACCCAGGTTGATTCTTAGAGCCCGAATCAGGAGAAAAAGAGGTTTCATTTGGCTGAGGAGAAAGATTCCTGAAGCCGGGAAGGTGAAGGGAGTCACAGTGGAAGAATGAATGTCTCTAGCCAGGACAGTTTTAAGAACATCAACCGTAGGTGTAAGAGGGTTAGCAGTTTGCTTGCTCTGTGAAGAAGGCATGTGTGATAGATTGTTCCTTTTAAGCCATGCCTGGTCTGTGTCATGGGCCAGATGGGTCTCCTTGAAGGGCCTGTGCTAGCCTACCCTAGAATAAATGACCTTTCAAAATTCCTTGCAGTCTGTAACACAAGGTCATGAAGTGTGTATTCTTCCCTGGTTTGTCAGCTTGAGTACACAGACTGATCTTTGGGAAAGTTGAAAAATCTTAGTATACCTGCGGGATCCCCTAGAATCTGCTGCTAGGGGTCCAGGGCCTTAACTCTGGCTGTGCCCCCTTCTCTCTGCTTCTGCCAAACTGACTGTCCAAGGATACTGAAGGTCCCCAAATGCATCAAGTCCCTGAACCTTTGCTCATGCTGCTGCCCCTTCCCGGACCCAGTCTGCCCGGGCAGTCGCCCACTGCTTTTTCAAGAGTCAGCCAATTGCCACTCACTACTCAGGCACCAAAGCCATTTTCCATTTTGGTGCTGTGTTATTTTTCCATGGCCTTCTCAGTTGCTTGGGGATGGGACCTGTCTGCTTCATGTTGACTTCCCCAGCGCCAGCAGCATCTCACTTTGGAGAAGTATAGTGCTTTTTTGTTGAGAGCGACTTGGCCGATCGTGCCCAGGTAATGGTGACTCAGAGATGTTATCCAGTATAACTTCACCTGGAATTCTCAGATAACTTGAGATCACCAGAGTGAAATAATCTGAGAAGTCGCTTGTAAAATTTGGGGCCACTAGAAAGGAGATCATATCCCTTGACTGTAAGATGCACGAATAGGGCACTTTTGTAGTACTTTGCATAGAATTTGAACTTCACGTTTTTAACACTGATGGTACTGTACTTTCTACTCATGGCAAAAGACAGTAAAATTTCCAGCCTTTAGTACAGCTGTTCCTGCTTCTTGAAATTCCCCACTCCCAGCTCCTGCAAACTGCCTAAATACTTGACAGTCTTTTAAGGAACAATCTCAAGTTCCATTTCAAATGCTTCTGCCTCTGCTGTTTTTTCACTTTCCTATTACACGTTTAATCATTACCATGTCAGCTGATGGTGGATGGTCAAGCTCACGTGTACTGACTGGCCCCAGGACCCTAGGTTGGTGATCTAACCACTCTGACTCCATACTGGTGAGTGCATGCAATGAGGTCCTGACCACCTTGCATGGCTGTTCGAAAGGTCTCAAGAGCCTCAAAGCTAAAGGCTTATGTGGACTGTTTGGATTGACTTAAAGGTCTTTCTCTTTTGCCAATAGTAGGACCTTCTCTTAAATCTGCACCTCTCTGCCCTATAAGGTGGTGGCTGGTACTTAAATCTCCTGGAGTTGCATAGGGTGCTCTGTGCCTGCAGAGCTGGTGGTTCTTATATTTATTGCTCCTGATGGTGCAGTAGCATTAAGAAAGACAGAAGGGGCAGCTCTTCTGCCCACCTGTGACTGCACAGGTGCCTCTATTTTTCTTTCTCCTTTCCTAATAAACCTGTCCTTTCAAAATGTAAAAAAAAAAAAAAAAAAAAAGAAGAAGAAGAAGAAAGACAAAGAAGAGTTTTGCGCTGCTTCTGCTCTTTGGTGCTCTGATCCTAGTGTACAGTAGGCTCCATATATGCTCACATTTTGGCTTGATCTGGGCAGGTTATGCTCTACACAAAGTAACGTTAGATATTGGTGTCACATGGCAGAGACAGGTTTGTAACACCAGGCTTCCTCTCTCTTGGATCATGCACCTCCTTGAGGGCTTCATTTGCTTACCCAGGAAGCTCTTGCATGTTGCCAAGCCTCCTGGCAAGGGTGAGAGCATTTAAACAGTGTAGCACATTTCATAACCAAAGGCTGTGGTCAGAAGGAAAAGCAATCATCTTGAATACATGGGAGCATCTCCAGGGATATATGAATATGACATGAGATCCTCCTTGTTCCTCATGGTGCTGTCATTTGTGTAACTCACCTCTGGGCTTCTTGGTTAGAACTTTAAGAAAGCTGGGTTTGAAAGAGATATTGCGGTCACATTTATGTCACACACTGTAAACCTGCAGCACTTATTGGCCTATGAATTCGGCTCAATTTTGCATTGATAGTATAAAAGTTGAATATTTGTATCGGTTTTCATTATCAAGGTATATATATATATTTCCATGTGGAGAAGGAATAATGAATCTGTATTTTTGGAAAAACCTCTTGGAACTAACATCACAGATGATGTGAAAATGTTTTTGAGGGCAGCCACACAGTCATCTTCGTGCTATGCAGTCCAGGAAAATGAAATAACTCTCAAATGGGGAAGGAGAAAGTTAGTGAGGAAGCTGGGGATTCTGTCACAAATAAAGAAAATGAGAAGAGCCAGATGCTCTCCCATTGCCAATTTAATGTATTGCTGCCATTGATACATTTATTAAAACTTGATTTTTCTATTTTGTTGAAGGGTATAGGATTAAGGAATGCTTTTCTGTTTGATGCCACTACCTCGAATATAGACTCACAATGATTACTAAAAAACTCATATAACTGCGGTGTTGGCTTTTTGTAAGATTTGGTGGAGGGGCGTGGGACACAAATTTCATGCAGTAATGAGAGATTTCTCCTCTCTAAGACCACACTTCAGATGCCCCTCAGATTCAATAAAAACTCATTCTGGATTGTGGGATCTAAGCTTTCCTAGTGCAAAAACAACCTAATTTTGATCACATTTTACCTCAAAGAACTACAAGGGAAATTTGATGTCAGACTTTTTGACAGTGAGAAGAGAGACCACTCCCCTTGTCCTCGTAAATTAGGAAGTGTGCTGGAACATTCTTAACTGAAGTCTTATTTAGCGAGAATAAAATGTCACTTTTTGCCACTGCATTGTCCTTTTCTGAAGAAAGGGTGATTTATGAGCCCTCTGGATCATCTTGTGGTATTAATAACATCTTGAGCCAGCTGTTTTATTGGGTGTACACGGAGGGTAATTAGAAACATCTGAGAAGTCCATAATGTGCCCCAAAAACCATGACGTTGCATGGAAAAGAAAAAAAATAGCATTCATGCCTAAGTAGTGTACTTGGTAAATAGGTGAATTAGCATTAAATACAATTTACTTTGTAGAATACCATTTTTGAAAAAGAAACGAAACTCTTTAGGCTGAAAATATCCTTTCATTGGAAATATACTCAGCAGAAATCATGACCTTATTTGGTAAAAGACTTCTGACTCTGCCGTTCATAACTTCATCATATCCTAGACCATTTTCTGCCAGAAGAAGTCTTTCTTTTTACCTGGCAGTTAACTTTAAAATTTTTAAATTCTGGGGGCTCTCATTGAAGGAAATTAACTCTTAGAAATACACTGCACCAGGGACTAGAAGTGACCAATATGCCTAACAGCCTGTCCTGGAAGGCAGGTTTGGGATTCAAGAGTTTGGGCTCTACTTTAGCTGGTTTTTGAAATTAGATCTTCTCCAATGGTGGCTGAGTTTGAATATTTGTGTATAAAGCAATAACAGCGGCTCAGTCAAGCTCTGATTTGAATCAGTTTCTGTGCTTTTTTCCCTCTAGACAAAATCTAGACCAGAAAAGCTAACAATTTGGTGGTGGTTGGTGAATGTCTCCTTTCATCTTCATTCACAAATAACAAGCCCTTAGAAGAAGTCAGTGCTGAGTCAAGCTGGCATCTCCCAGGCAGCAGGGAGCAGGTTTCAGCTGGAGGCCTCCCTTATCTTTACAACCTGTCTTCCTTCACCTGGCCCCGTGGTTATGCCATTTTTGTCCCATGTGATCGTTTTGAATGGGATTCTTCATCAGTCATGGAGCACAAATTGTAGCAAACTGTATTTTTTGCTAGATATGGACAGTGAGTTAATGAAGCCTCTGGAAGGAAGAGAGCTAGGTTGACCTTTGTAAAAGGAATTTGCGCTCAGGGAGGCAGGACAGTAGTTAGGGGCGCTGGCTGAGACCTGACTTCACATGCCTGCCTTCTCCAACCCTTGAACCAGAGGTTCTCAGACCTGGCTATACAACACAGTGTCCTGTGGATTTCTTCAAAAGTACAGTTGCCCAGCCAAACCCCAAGCTTCCCGAATCAGCATTTCTCAGTGTGCTTTAATTAATGTATGTGTATTTTGAAAACAATGCAGGCAATTGTTATGTATAGTTCTGATAGAGTCTGGAGTGGAAGTCAGTGCTCACCACTATTTAGGTTTCCGAGGAATCACTGTGACTCTTGGTGAAGATTCTGGTTCAGTAGGTCTGATGTGCAGATTCTGCATTTATAACAAGTTCCTGGGGGTGGGCTGCTGCTGCGCCATGGATTCATGGTTTCAGAAAGATGTGTTATCATGAGGTAATGATACTTACTCAGTTCCCATTAGAGCTTTATGCTGTATTGGGAAATGATTTATAAATGCCAGAAGAGACTTAACCACTCAGTCAACGTATTGATCTTTTGCACTTTTCCTATCTCACTGCCTCCCCTCTTAAAGCTGAGACAGCCTCACCCTGCCAGGCAGCCTCTTGGGCAGGAGATCACCAGGGTAGCATCCTTGCCACATGAAATGCTGGGGTGGAGCCTGCTTTCTTCTGTTATCATTTCAACCTGTGGTAGCTTGCTTCCTGCCTTTAGGATTTTTCAGGGGAGAGCCGGAAAATCTCTTGTTCACCATGCTCCTTGAGCTCCAAGCAGTGTGTGTCAGGGTTTCCAAAGAATTTTCACCTTTTTGGCTCCAGTCGCCCGCCTGGCTTCTGCAGCACAGCTAGTGTCCCAGGAAGTGAGATGACTGTTACTGACTCTTGTTGTCAATGTTGGGATGTTGCCCAAAGCCTGTATCATGGCTTCCACTCTAAGGCAAGCATGAGTCACTTGGCCTGCTGGTAGGAGGACGTACATTTGAGTTGCTTTTCCAGGAGAAGTGGAAGGGGAGGTACATTTGCCTAGGTTCTTCCTCATTCTGGTTAAGTCCTGCTTGTGATTAATAGTAAGTATTTTGATAGTATTTGAGTGTAGTTTTTAAGAAGAGGTATACTTGAATGATAGCAACTTGTCTAAGCCGCTAAAGCTGACTTTCTGAGGACAGAAAATCTCTATCGTGAGCTTTCCTACCTGCGGTTTGACTCATGAACATGATACTTGAGAGCATGTCCAGCATAGTAGAAGTGTTAAATTAATGGACAATATGAGTGAACATCAATTGAATTAGCTGACATAGCAAAGCGAAAACTCTCCCTTCCTTCCTTGTGTGTGTCACCAAGAACTCACCATCTTTCCTTCACATCAGTCTGGCCTCCCTCTGTCCACCACGGTCCATTGACACCTGGCTTCTTTCTGTGCTTGTGTGATTCCCTCTTTCTTCAGCTACATCCAGCAGGCATCTCCCAACTGGGTGCTCACTTAGTCTGCTCTGTTAGTCTGAAATACCTGGCCACACCCTTAATGCAAAGGGGAGGGAGACAGCTCCGTTTGTCTGGTGGTTCTTACCCAGAGGACGTTTTGACCCCCAGGAGAGACATTTGGCAATGTCAGGAAGAACTTTAGGTTGTCAAAATTGGGGATGGAGAAGGGAGCTTCTGACTAGTAAAGGGCAGAGGCCAGGGGTGCCACTAAGCATGCAGCAGGGCACAAAACAGCCCCATAAAGAAATATTTGGACCAAAACGGCAAGAGTGCCAAAGCTGAGAAGCACTAAGCACTGCTGGTTTTCCTCTTGGACGACGTCTTGAATGTGTTCTTTGATATTTAGTCCAGGTCCTTGGAAATCCCTCCCTTCTAAATCTCCAGGTTCTGCTGGTAAACCCTTTAGCATTTTTTCATGGATGTCCTCCTTTGGTGATGGGGCTGGGCTCCAGCTGACCGCAAGCCCTTTCAGGCCTCCTTGTGCGTGTTACCTAGTAAACTGGACCCCAGCTCCAGTTATGTGCCTCTGATAATTTCTATGCAATCCAAAGATAATTTCTGAAATCCACAGAGATTTAAGAAGTGCAAGGATTGAGATAGTTTGGGATGTCTCAGGATGACTCAGGAAGTCGCTTTGACTTGCCTTTATTATGGGGATTCTTTGGAAGCTGAAGAAATAACAAATGGGAAAACGCTTAGCACAGGAGGCATTTTTTGCACATCTCAAGTGATTGTATAATAGAAACTGCTTTTCAACACTGCCATTGCTACTGTGGACACTCATCTGCAAAGTGCTGTCCTTTAGGGCTCTGGAAAGGCACAGGCAGGAGTGTGTTTATTTGAATGATAGCAACGTCACAGTCACATTCAAATTCAAATAAACACAGCACCTTGGGGGAGGGCACAGGTTTATTATTTCTAACCCAGATGTCTTTACACATGCCTTTGGAAGGGTCGTTTTGCCAAGTTTGAAAGAAAAAAACTGTCCAAGCATTAAAAGTCTGACATGCTATTTAACTTGATGAAAAAAGGAAAACCTTTTTGTGGCCAAAATGCTGTTGGGTAGCCAGACAACGATGTATATCATGTTTTGAAAGTGTTCGCTTTGGACTGAGCGCAGCAAGTAAAAGACATTGCTGTCACCTACACATGACCTCTGAGAGCAGTTTTCCCTCATGTTTTGGTCATTTTGCTTAGGAAACTTGGAATTTTCACAGTGCTTCTGTGCTTTTTTATTTACTCAAATGAAATGCCTGTTCATAACTCCACCACCACAGGGGAGGGCGTATTATCTTCAGAAGACTTGAAGCCCATAGTTCATGTGGTGGATTATTTCTTCAGTTGCAATTTCTTCTCTTTCTTTTTTTTTTTTTTTGGTTGTGGTAAAATATACACAACAAAAAATCTACCATTTTGATAATTTTTAAATGGCGCAGTGCATGCATTAGCTATAATACGCAGCTGCCTTCACAGTCCATTTCTAGAAGTTTATATCATTGCAAACAAAATCTGTGCCTATTAAAGTGATTCTCCATTTTCCTTTCCCCTTAACTTCTGATAACCTCTGTTCTACTTTATCTTTGAATTTGCCTATTCTAGGCATTTCTTATAAATGGAATCATCCAGTGTTTTTGTCTGGCTTATTTCACTTAATATAATATCTTCAGGATTCATCCAGGTTGTAGCAAGTGTCAGGACTTTTCCTTTTAAAGACTGCATAATATTTCATTGTATGTATATACTGTCTTCTGTTTTATCCATTCATCTGTTGATGGACATTTAGGTTGTTTCCATCCATTGGGTATAATGCTGCTATGAGCACTGGTATACAAGTATCTGTTGGAGTTTCTGCTTTCATTTGGGGGTGGGGTGGGGCATCTACCTGGAAGTGGAATTATCGGATCATATTAATTCTGTCTAACTTTTGAGGAATTGTCAAACTTTTTGCCTAGCAGCTGCACCATTTTACATCCCTACCAACAGTACATTAGGATTCTAGCTTCTGCACACCCTCACCAATATTAGTTACTTTTCTTGTTTTAGCCATTCCAATGAGTGTGACATGGTAGCTCATTATGGTTTTGATTTGTATTTTCTTAGTAATGATGTTGAACCTCTTTTCATGGTCTTAACGCCCACTTATATATCTTCTTTGGAGAAATAAGTTTTTGAATTGGCTTGGTGTAAGTAAATTTTTAAATCTGGGATTTCTGCTTACCAAGGGCAGTACATAGTTGCGGTCTTATTTGTAAACCTGGTGTGACTGTGAATCTTTTGGGAGACCAGAGCCAGTTCTAGTCCTGATCTAGCCACTCGGACAAGATTAATTTTTAAGTCTTAATTTTTTCATCTGTTCAAGGAGTTGAGGGATAGATGTTCAGAATCCCTTGCAGCCCCAAATGCTGTTATCCTAATATAAAGCCTGTCTTATGAGAATGATGGAGTATGAATGGGATCAGTTTATCTTTAGTATGTTTTATTCTGAACATATTTATTGTGATTTCCAAGTATGTACAGTGTGTTCCCTTTTGTACTCTCTTGGGCTTCACATTCTACTTTAAATCAAAGGGTGATTTTATACAAGTCCAGTGATACATTGGGTGGTGCGATGTCATTGGCCTGACAAGTTTGATTAAAAAATTGGAAACATGAAACCTTTGACTAATGACTTGGCATTTTTCTTGCTTTGTTTTTAAAATTAAAATGATCAGAACTGTTTGGCCTGAAACAGAATGACTCCAGGGTGGCCTGAAGGATGCAGCTTGCTTGGAGTGGGATGAATAAAGATGGCGTTGGGTTGGGGCAATCAGGTAGAGAGGGCTCAATTTTTCTTTTTTTGAGAAGTGAGATAAAGACCTGCACACCTTCAAATGTGCTGAGACCCTTCTATAAACTAT
This sequence comes from Scalopus aquaticus, assembly GCA_004024925.1. Lineage (NCBI taxonomy): Eukaryota > Metazoa > Chordata > Mammalia > Eulipotyphla > Talpidae > Scalopus > Scalopus aquaticus. Next base: position 120,295 of record PVIJ01002831.1, on the reverse strand, counting down.
AAAAACTGCCTGGTTTTAGGATTAAAAAATCTGAGCTGTAAGATTTTAATTGGGAAGAGATAGTCAAGCTAACTTGACATTTAAAGAAAATATTTTATAGTAATGGAAGTAGCTGTTTTCCATCTGATAGATGTTTGAGCTGATTTAGCTCATGCCAGTTCCCTGCTTATCTTAATTTACTTGGATTAACAGCTCCTTCAATTTTTTCTTCCTGTGGAATTAAAGGCTGGGCCAGAGACGTGAGCATTCTGTAGCCGTCAAAATACAGTGTTGAACGTTGTGTGGGATGGAGCACACCCTACCCTGTGTCCCTGGAGCCATCGTTGGGATTCTTTGAGACTGAAGGATGGAGAGGAGAGGGGTTGGGGTGTTTATTTCTGCAGAGTCCCTGGCAGTTGTTTCTCTTCCTCCGCTTGAGACCGCAGCTCCTGTCAGCAGGCGCTCTGCTAGCCACCTCATTGCTTTTGCAGTCTTGGGGTTCTGTGAATTTCACAGAATTCTGCCCTATGTCAAGCCTCTCTTTATTAGAGTTCTTTAATTTTTCCTTATTTGAACGTGCTTCTTTTTTCCCAACTGTCCCTTGGCTTGTCCTAAAATTACACCTAAAAAAAAACAAAACCAAAACTAAACACATTTTTTGTTTACGTAGTTGATTTATATGGCAGCTTATAGAAACTGTAGTAAGTGTTTTTGATGATGTGACGTGGAAGAAAATTTAAGAAAGAAGGACAAGGCGGCCTACTCTAGAGTATAAAGAAAGTCTTGGGGGCAGATACACTATCCGTTTCTTGAATATCTTCTAGAATTTGAATGGCAAAAAAACCTGTGTCATCAGGTTTACTGGTCTGCAGCTTCTCAACTTACATAATGAATAGGGGAAAATTGGTTTTTGGTAAAATTTTGCTACTCATAAAAATGTATCAAAATTTTTTCCTTTACTCAGCTGATACCTTTTCTCTTCAATCCTAGTCAGCAAACTCCAAGTGGGAAAGCAGGGTGTAACCTCTGAACTTTGATCATGACTGGCATGAGAACACAGTGGAGAAGACAAGAGATCTTAAACTACCACTTATTGGGTGCTTTCTGCTTGCTCTGTGCTGTGTTACGTGTCTGGCATATGTTACATCTTTACCTTACAGCAGACCTGAAGGATCGGTCTATTCTCCTAACTTTACAGTTGAGGAAACTAAGATAAAAGCACAGATGGACTGAGATCTAGATCTCTCAGAGGCCCAAGGTCCCGCTCCACTTACGCATGGTGCTGTCTCATGGCCATCTTGTGTGCCTGGGCTAGTAAGAACCTCGTTGGGACTTTTCTGGGGAAAGAGCACATTTGACATGAAATCCATCTTTTTCCTGCTGAGCTTGGACAAACACAAAGTACTCCTACATGTGTGTATGTGACTCACACACTCAGTCATGAATATTGGTCTGAGTGCTGTCACATAAGTGTGCACCTCTTTCCTCAACTGTAGAATGAAGGGTAAGACCCATCTTGTAGAGTTAAATGAAGCATATGTTTGTAAGCGACCAAATTGGGTGTTTTGCTCGCACCCAGAAAGCCAGACTCTGAATGATGAGAATGACTTTTCATAAAGGAGTTTATTTGAGGTGGCCACCAAGGGTGTCATTGGGATTGACATCCTAAAAACCCCAGTTCCCCAAATGGCGGGAGTGCTGTGATTATGTAAGGGATGGGAGGAAAATGAGGGGGTGCAGGTATGAAGGAAGTGGGTGGGGGCTTTGAATTCCCAGCTCTGAGGAGATGCTGGGCAATCTAGGGCACACTGGTCAGGGTTTTGACTTCCTTCTCCAGGCTATCATCAGGCAACCATCAGCAGATCTTGGTTTTTGGTGTTACTGTCAACCTCAAAGGAGCAGAGGATTTCTGTTAGCAATATAGCACAGCCAATTTCCAAGAGAATTACTTGGAGAGAAATACATTAGTTTCCAGATAAAGGTTAATCACAAGGAGGAAGTAGGAGAGGGAATAAATGGTGGTTAGAGTTTAATTTTGCTTAATCCTAAATTTTAGTTTTGGGGGTTTGCTACAAAATGGAGGGAGTCCAGCTGTAGTTTTAAAAAATGCTTTTTGATTAGAGTAGTGTCTCTGTTAATTAGCATAGTTTTCATCAATTGTTTGATTACTATGTACTAAACAGTGGATTCCATCAAATACAAATTTACTCAACCCTAACACTGAACATATTTTAACATATTGTAAGATAATATGTTTGGCATTAATAAATTTTAACATTTTGTAAAATATTGTTAAGTATATATTTTAGCATATTGTAAGATAATAGGGCTGGCATTAACAAATACAACCTGTGTGTGTGTGTGTGTGTGTGTGTGTGTGTGTGTGTGTGTATGTCCTTGTATAGATTAATATAATGTACAAAATATCATAAATAAGTACTGCTAATAAATTGCCTAGTGCTGCACTGTTTTCATGTCATTTAGCTGCAGTTTCAAGTCTGCTAAAACAAATTATCTTTTACTGGACTTAGTTTTAATGAATTTCAGGAGAATTCAAAGAACTTCGATTCACTTTAATTTACTATTTGGGGTTTTTGTAGAGACTTGAAAAATTTCACAATTGTGCAAAAGGTAAGTTTTGTAGTTATAGTCATTCTAGAGTGGATGTTTTATTTGAATTCAAGGTCTGCATGGAAAGCACATGTAACCCTCCCCCTTTCGGGTTGGGGGGGGCTTGAAACTTAATATTTGACTTACCTTAAAATTATAGATGCAAAAGAATTTTCATCCCATTGCATTCTGTCTGGTCATGGGAATAAGAAGTTAGGGTGTGTTAATCCGGCCCTGAGTCGGCCTCTGCAAGGGGCGCAGCGCCCCGGCCTGGTGATCTGTAGGTGTAGCGGCCACAGCTGCACTTAGCTTGTCTGACTCCCCTGACCTGACGGAACCCTGCTAGTCTTCATAGGGGAGCGGCCTGCTGCTGGGGGGAAGGAGAGGGGCCCAAGGGGGCAGGGGCCAGTGGTCTAGGGAAAAGGGCTGTGGGGGCTGTGGAGGTGTGGGTGGTGTGACAGACAGCCGAGGAGGTGTGATCCTGTGCCCCTAAATCATCTACAGTGTTGTAAATCAGTAAAGAAAAAAATTAAAACAACGTGATTTTGACATGTGAAAGAAAAAGAGCAGCCTGTAGCCCTGCAACTCAAGGACTCCCTTGCATGAACAGTGGAAAAGAAGGGCTCTTCCAGGCCGTAGCTTGACATACGGATCATGGTGTCGCTGCATCCCGAGTGCTTCCTGCAACAGATTTATCCCATGCTATCCCCCAAGTGCCCCCAAGGCTCAGCTGCTTGGGGGGCCACTTAACCGAGTTGTTGAGTTTGTTATCAAAAAGCCACCGCTTCCTGTGCAGTGCGTTTTAAAGGTAACATCTCTAGTTCTGTTGCCAGAGGAGCTTCCTTTTTAAATCTTCCTTTTTAAATCCCTTAATCTTTGTACCTGATCATTTAATACTGTAAATAACACTCGTCATAGATGAGAAGCCCCATGGTGCCTCTGTTTGGAGGCTCCTGCTGACCCTGCTTACTAACTCGGCCTCTGCGTTGGGTCACTTGAGGGTCTTTGGCTTCCTGTGTGATGAATTTGTGAACTTTTAGCGAAGAAAAATTCCCAGAGTAAAGCTCTGGGGAAAGATCTGGTCCAGAGCGAGAAGAAAAAAAATCTGTTAATTGAGTACCCTCTGTGCATCCAGCATGGGTTTAAGCACTGTCATATACTTGCGGCCCTTCCTCCTGAGAACAGGCCTGTTATTCCCACTTAGAGAGTTCAGAAGTGAGTCCTAGCAAGTTTTAGTATCAATCCAGAGAACTTTAATACTCAATTCAACTATAAAAAGAACTATTGTGGGTAATTTCTGTAGCCACGCAGAGAAAATTTACTAGGGTCCTGAGGAGACTTGCCTCTTTTAATTGTTGTTAGATGAATAGCAAAACTTGAATTTAATGGAATCCAAGCACCTTGGAATTAATTTTGAGTGGGTCATTCATGTGGTTCAGAGCAATGCTGCTTCCAAGGGAATATTTTGATTGATTGTGTCAGTGTCCTTGGGTGGCCCTTCCGAGGCTTGTTTAAGTTGGGTTTCCTCTAGCTTGTTTCTAAGCTTTTACAGATGAGGTACCGCATCTTTTTATTTGGTTCCTTTAGTCGTGATTAGTAGAATAAATTGAGAAGTACGGGAATTCAGTCCAGTGGGTTGACCTACTAGAGAAATAGACTTTAAAGCTCTGTTGAGAAAATTACATCCCATAGATGAGAATACTTTTCAATAGCTGCCTGTGGGGTTCGTAGCAACTACCATTTCTGTCTTATTATTATTGATCATTGAAATGCTTTGGGGTGGGGTATTGCTCTCTCCCCAATCTGCCTGTGACTCATTTGTGCTGTATGTTGAGAAGGATTCAGATGCCACATATAGGCCTGTCAAGAGTCATGCTAGATTAGTAATTTCAGTTTAAGATGGAGGAGAGAGGATAGCAGGTGACTGGGCTTTTCCACCCCTCCTGGCCTCTCCAAATCTATTAGGACAGTGTATACACTTGGGGGATAGCATGGTAGATTTTGACTGATGATTCTGCCACTTCTTAATGGTGTGCTTCGGGAAGAATGTTAAGTGTCTCAGAATTTTCTCTTCTGTAATTTGTTATAGAAAGGTCATGCATGTCATTACTGTAAGGAGTAGATGAGATAATAAATCTAATACCCAATAAAAGATTCGAAGTCCAGTAATTGTTAGCATCTTTCCCTTTCATACAAGCCATATAGCTGTTTCCTTATTGATATTTTCTTGTCCTTGCCTTCTGCAAACAGTATTTTCATATAGATCAGATAATATCAATATTTGCAATAAAGTATTTTAAGATATGCTATTATTTCCATCATGTTTATGTACTAAATGTATTAGCTGAAAAGTGTTAATCTATTTTCATTTATTAACAAACCTTTCAACAGGTTTATGTTGGATATAGTAAAGAGTCTATCTTCATGGAACTTTCAGATGACAATTACTGTTGATAATCTTAGAAATTTTGAATTATTGGCTTAGTTACTAAACTCTTCTGTACTTCCTTAAAGTTCTCATTCAACTCTCCTTGTCCTGGGTCCCAGTGACTTATAAATTGCCCCTTCCGCATGGGAATGGAGTGACTTGGTAAAAATGAGCTTGCCCAGTGCGCATTCCTTGAAACCTTGGTAGGAGTCTGAGGAACACACGTGGAGGCACCCACTTGTATGGCTCATCATTTTTAGGATAGAGTGACAGCCATAGATATAGATAATTTGTGTTTCGTTCTTTTTTTTTGGCTCAAAAGAGCAAATTTGAAGGAGATAGTGGTAAGATCCTTAATTACATTTTGTGATTGACGTATTAGATTTAAAGGACCAGAATAAAGGATGAAGTTTAATTCTGAATGTTTATTTATTTTGACTATGTGTCGGGGCCCAACTCCAGAAGAAGTAAGAGTTGGACAAGGAATCTAACCAATATTCATATTAATAAATGAGCATATAAAAGATAGTGGTCAAAATATGTCAAAAATCAAAATGAGTTCTTAGTCATTACTGGTTTGCTTTAGAAATCTTACTGGATATCATGGCATACCTAATAATTACTTGGAAAACTCTATCAGTCTGGTTTTTTTTTTCCTTTTTCCTGTAGGGTGTTAGGCTATAAAAGGCAGAATTTTCCATTTTAATCTTAAAAGCTCTTTACCATTTTATGTAATAGTGAAAGCATAAATTTTGTTCTTGCTTTCAAAGCAGATGTCAGCTTTCCTAATCTAGACTGTATCAATGACACATATACTTGACAAGTAAGAACCACTATCTTTCTTCTGCTTGGCTGCTGATCAGTTTGCTGGCAGCTAGAAGATCTAATCATAAGTCACTCCTGAGGATTATGAATAAGCTGTAAGTTAATCCTCATGTATAGCCTTTCTTCTCTAATGATAGTAGACACTTCATATTCATAAAGGGATTAACAAAATATTTATTTTTAAAGAACAATGCAACTGAGCAACTAGTTGAATTTTGTAGGAAGCGTTTATAAGAGACCTATCACCTGTTGTAATTAGACCCATGGTTAAGAGAAGTGGCATACAAACATACATATATGTATGTTTGAAGTAAAGGCAGAAGCTTTGGTAAAGAAAGTGAGTGTTATTTTTAGACTTAAGAAATAGGACACTTTAAAAGACTTGAAATCATCATTTGACATTGGAAATATTTCACTATGTTAAAAGTAATGAAAAGAATAGAAATACAGGTATTAAAGTATGTGGACAGAACATTAAGTTTTAAGACAATTTGAGACTTGTGACTGAGGTAGCAGAACTGTTCAACTTTTCAAGGATTGCTGCTCTCTATAGTGCAGAAAGCACTGGAATCTATCTAAAATAGCATGGAATCTTAGCTGAAAACTATTACCACATTGTAAGCATATTACTGTACTTATTTTGGTATCATTTGGAACAAAAAGAAATACAAAAAACTCTACTGGGAAAAACATTCTTAATTAGTCCTTATATAACCCCAAATAGAGTTTAACTTTGGGTCTGCTGCCAGAAGAGGGAAGAGATGGCTCTACTGAGGTTCATTCAAACCATTAACATTTACTTGGCATGTCCCACTACTCAGGATGTCCCAGATGCAGAGACCAGGAACATGTAGGCCTGCAGGGAGCAGTTCAGGGAAGCCCCCATAGAGGGGAAGACATGGGGGGGGGGTGGCAACTCCAGAAGAATCCAAGTGGACAAGGAATTCTTCCAGAATCTAGCCAGAGGGATGACATGGGCATTGGCAGAGTTCCAGAGAGACAGTGGTATGTTCTAGAAATCACAGATCAATCAGATCCGTAGTCTGCAATGCCCAGAGCAAGACATGGTGGAGATAAGGATGGTAGCACTTGGTATTTAATACACGTATGCATGAGTGGAACATTTAATTCTTATACAAGCTCTGAGGTAGTTCTTCCAATAATTCCATCAGATCAGTACCCAAATTCCACTGAGAGAAAGCCATTGAAAAATGATGTGGGGAACTTAGTTCACTGAGTATACATGTCACAAAGTAGCTTATGGGGTATGGAGAGATTATATTGGAGAGAGGGAATAAAGGCAGAAGGGAGACTGTTGAAATGTTTCGCCATAGCCCGTGCAAGATGTATTAGCCAGAACTTGGATACAGGCATTGGCAATGGTGAGAAAGAAATAAATAAGAGATACTGAAAAGAAAAAATCGTTAGACCTTAGTCACAGTTTATGGGTGGGTTGTGTGACAGAAGAAAGCAGGCTCATGAGTAATATTCTCTTAATTCTTTTAATTATTTATTTCTTACATCGTTATAGTCCCCATAGTTCTCTCAGCACAGTATCACCTGTGAACCATCACCACCATATTCCCTGTGTTCATCCCTCCCTTCTGAGCAACATTCTTTAAAACTAAAGAGATAATATGTCATAAAAGTATAGTACTGAAGAGGAAACTTAAATATCAGAGTTATTATTATTTTATTTTACCAATTAGAAAACTAAATTCTAGATATTTGAACTGAATTGCTGAAAGTTATTTAGCTGCAGAATACAGACTGAGGAGGAGAACCCAGGCCTCTTGTCTTTTAATATGTCCAGAAATCTTCAGACACACCTGACTTTAAACTTGTACAGTAAAAATCTCTATAGTATGGATGATTTTATTATATCCAGGAAGCATTATTATTGTTGTTGTGGTTACTATTATTAGCAGGATCGCTATCCTGATAAAAGTCAGAAACCAAAAATGTGGATCACCTAGTAAAGTGCTCACATCATATGGTGAAGTTTCTTAAATGGTCAAGTTTCATGAAGGGAATTAATAGAATTTTAGCAGTAAATTAGTGAAAATGCTTCACTCCGAATGGCTGGTAAAAATGTTTTCAAAGCTGCTAGGTTTCCGGCTCTCAATCTGTTTGTAGGCATAAAAGACAAAAATGTTTCCTTCTTTTTCCTGTTAGCTTTTTCAAACTACCAGTTCAGTTGAGCAAATTACCTCTTCGTAATAGCTGTAAAGGTAGATACACGCCTAAGAGTGAGATATTGATTTTTTCTTACTCTACAGATCGGGTCTGCTAAGAATTATATACCTTCATGTTCAAACCAACTTGGTAAAATTTTTAGCTTTTAAGAATTAACGAGAAATGATTGTAGTTTGTGAAAATATGGCATCTTGTAAAAATCACTGTATGGTATGTTTTAATTCTGAATTAAAACATCCTTATATAGTGTCCTTAACTTCAGTGTTTGGCTATAAAAGGAAAGGAAAAAGAGTAACGGGGATACTAGGGAAAAGTTTGTGAAATTCTTCCTCATATACCCAAGTAGTTTCCCTGATGATTCTTGGTTTATTTAGGAATGTTGCCAGAAGGATTTGGAAATTTTTCTAGTCCTGATTAATGATGGTAGTTTTAATTTACTTTTCTCTCATGTCTCTGATTCTTATCCTGTACAAGATCTAGACCTCCGATTGTTTTATTGTGATAACTGAGTATGAGCATATACACTAGGATGTTTCAAAAGGCAACTTAATCTAAGTCTGAGCTGCATCTCAAGAGAGTTAATTAGAAACATTCTCATGAGCCAGGACTGAGGATTAGAAGGAATTATCTTCAGGAAGTCAGTTTTGATACATGTTATCCTGATTTATTGGAATGTTCCAGATTCAGGAAGTATATATGGAGCCTTGAGGAATGAATAGACATATTTTAATAACCTGAGCTTGACATATCTTGTTATTTAAATTAAATAGGGAAGGGACATCTTGGCTCATCCTCATTCAGTAATGAATCACGTGGCTTTGAAAAGCTGTGGCGTTTGTGGAAAATTCTGCTGTGTGATTTTAAGCTGTCTGCTATAGAGCTCTCCAAATCTGCCTCCACATAACTGACTTCCCAAATCCCTCCACTACTTTTTGAAACTACACTGGTGCCCAGAGCATGCTGGTATTTCTAATAGTTCACCCTATACATTATACCCCCCAAATTTGAGTTGTATGACTGCCAAGGATCAATTCTGTTTCTGACCAGAAATTATATTATCTTATTGTTGTGTAAACTGATTAAAACTGAATGCAAAAAAAGAGTTGTTTTCATGAAAATTAAGTTGAATCATTTGGAGAAATTCAGTGGAAGCATATCACTAATATAATCTTGACTTCAGCTTAGGTTCAGATAAGACAATGTTAAGAAAGCAAACTAGAAATCTAAAATTTGGCATTCAGCTGACTTCCCAATTAAAAAACATCTTTTGTAAAAAGCTCCACTTTTTTCTTCACTCCAAAAATGTTTATCTGGTATACCATGTGAATTACATTTTGCTAAACTCTAGGGGTGGGCAAATAAAGAGGCAAGGTCCCCTAAACAAGGCATTTTTCCTCCAGAAGCTCATGACCTCTTGGAGAAGTCAGGCACGCACCCAGGCACACTTCAGTGCTGCATGTGTTGGGCTGACCGGGGAGGTCTTTTCATTGTTCTAGGAGCACGTTGTTGGGGATAGGAGCTATTAGCTTTTATCTGGTGTCAAGAAAGGCCATAGCGATGAAATACAGCTTAAACAGAGGCTTGGGGTAAGGTAGTAGGGTTGGGGTGAAAAGTTGAAAGAAACAGCCTATGATGAGGTGCTCAGAACAAAGCAAGGGTTGGGTATGATCGGCATGGAGAAGATGGCGGCAATAGTGGGGATCAGACAAGAACTGAATCAGTGAGAGCTCTTCTGCCACGACTGGATTTAGATGTCTTCTGCTGGTGAGATACAGAATCTCTGAAATGTCTAAGCAGGAAATTGATGTGCTTGGCTTTGAGTTCCAGTGAATCTGTATCCCAGAAGAAAAGATCTAGCAGAAACTCCTTGGAAAACTCTTCTACTATCCCAATTCATAATAATAGTCTTAAGTTGCCTTTGGCTTCTGTTAGACATTCTCTTTACCCTGTACATAAAAAAAAAAAAAGAAAGGGGGGGGGGATGCTGTGTGAGGTAAATGGTCTGAATTTATTTTTTTCCCTTTAATCTAGAAGATTTAAAATTGAAACTTGTGATGATGCAGTCTTGAACATGCTTGTAAAATGTCATTCCTTTACCTTTAACTTCATTCCTTCAATAAGGGTTATTAAAGTGTGTAAAAGTCCACGAAGTGAAAAAATCAGTCATTTTCATACAAACCGAAGTAGTTGATATTTATTTCTGTTAACAATTCTCAGGTGGTTATTTATCCAGTTTTGACTCCAAGTTGAAGGCAGACTGCAGCTGTCCTGTCTCCTGTGATGCCTGTGTGAACTGCTGAGCACATCAGTGTGGGGCATACGTCACCCATCAATCTAGAGAGACTAGTTTTCTGGGCATCTTTCTGTTATTCGAAGGTTATTAGACCACAAACTGCCCGGGCTCTGTAATGTGTAAAGAAGGCATTAGGAGCCTGAGTTGCAGTTTGTGAGGGTTTTGCAATTCAGGTATCTAGAGAGATTGGAGGCAGAGGTTGTCACATAACTGTCTTCTCAGCAGCCACACAGGATATTCCACACCCTATGGGGTGGAGCCTCTCCCAATCCTGGAGATTTTGCCTTCTCGCGCAATGTCAGAACATCATCTACCTTTATGCTTACCTGTGAAGGCTTCATACTACCTGGGAGGAGACTGCTGAAAGATCCATGCCCTTGAAAAGAAGTCAGAGACTGGGCTTGAGAAAGATGCCTCACCTGTCCCTGGTGGCACAGTTAGTTGGGGTCCATGGGGTGCTAGTGGTCCATGGAGGGGGTGGGACAAGAGGAAGCTCTAGATCTGGATGGCCCTTGCAGGGTTTTGTCTATAATAGTAGTTCCCAAATAGTCCACTCTGATTTTATCCCTTTTGGCATCGATTGAATTTTACAGACAGACCCCATTTTATTAGCCAGTGTGTTTCTTTCATGTCTCTGAGGAAATGTTTCTCTGCCTTTGTGTCAGTTCTAACTTCTATTTATTTATTCTGCATTCTTCTCTTACTCTCTCATCCCTAATTCTACCTGAAAGTGCTAGGTTTTTCCTCTTCACTGCATTATGTCTTATCCCCTTTTGAAGTCTATTCAAAATAGCTGCATGTAATTAAAAAAATGAGAAAGGAAGTCTTATTTAATAATCAATGCTAAAATAATTAAGATTATAATTTGAAGCAAAAAATAGTTAGAATCCATATTTATACATGGGGTAAAAAGTCTAGATAGAATGATTTTAAGTAAGAAAGATGAAAATAATATAAAAAGTGAGAATGAGTAAGTTATATATAGATGGATAGCAATTTTTTAAGGACTGAAACAGTAGAATGCATTTTAGAGAAAATAAATGAACATTTAATTGTCTGAAAACAACAAAATAAATGTGTGCATCCCAGCCAAATTCAACTGTAATAAATACATTTGCAGCTATTTGTATCCACATGGCAAATAAGATCTAAAATCCATTATCTATAAAAGCCTTCATGAAAGTAACTAAAAATCATTGAGACCCTAGTAGGTAAAATATTAGAACAAAAAGGTAGTCTATAAAAGCAGAAATACAGTCATATTATTAATGTGGGAAAATGTTCGCTGTATAGTAAACAAAGACTTGCAGGAAACAGCATTATGGGTGTAATCTAATCACGTGACATGTTACAGCTCAGAAGTTTCACTGTGAAACTATTGAATTAGTAGAAATATTTAAAAGTAAAATCCAGTTTGATAAGAGGTAATGAATTTGATTGTTATATGCTGCTGTTGATGCTATTCACTGATTTGTTCCTCTGTCCATATACTCAGCAATGGAACATCCCCCCTAGATTCTGGGAAGAATGGTGAATGGCGTAATGTCAGCATGTGCCCTAATTGTAAGGACATGCACGTGCCAGTGCACTGTTTTGGCTCCCCCATGTGTGTTCCCATTGCACCCTAATTCTGAAGTTGTTGCTGATGGATGACATTTGCTGAGTGCTTACCACGTGCTGAGTTCTAAGCACTTTTGTTTATATGACCTCCGGAGCCAGAGGAGCTGGGTACAATTTTTGTCCTCATTTTATAGGTAAAGAAATAGGGGTCAGAGAAATGGTAAATAACTTGTCTAAAGTCCTACCACTAATTCGTGATGCAGCTGGGTTGTAAACCCTGGGAGGAGGACTGGCTCTAGGTCCTTGTTCTTAATGTGCATGCTCTTCTGTCCTCCCCACAAAGAGACCGTTAGGTTAGTGTAATTGGTGCATGTGTTTTTCTCATTCTCTCTGTCCCCTAGTACATTGCCTGGTGAATACTGAACCAATAAATATTAGTTGAATGTGTAAGAAAATAATTACTAAGAAGGATGGAACTTTGTGCTTGATGTTCCTTGTGCCTTTACCTGTAACCATTAAAAAGAAATGCAGGCAGTCCTGTTAAATGACAGAGGAATGGCCATCCATAATTTAGGGTCTGTCAGCTCAGTGGAATGTTCTGTAGTTACTAGAAATACTAATGACTAAGACTTTGTAAGTGATATATAACAGAGCAAAGTATAAAGTCTTCATAGTTAAAAAAAAACAACAACCAAAAAACGCATGAAAAAGATGTGTGAACTGTAGTGATCATAACTTTAACCTGGGTGTTCCTCCAGGATTTCCAGCTTGTGGGGCTAGGAGTATAACAATAAACTCAAATTATGCCAGACTAAAGCTCTTGCCTGCTTACACAGAAACTTCCTCTCCTGAGTATACCCCCTAGCCTGCCCTGTGTGTCTCAGAGTCTTCAGGGAGTGCCACCCTCCTCTTCAGTGCTGCTGAGCTACAGTCCCCAATAGCATCTGCTCAGGTGGTCTTCTCCTGACCCTCTGCGACCATTGCAGGTGCTGCCTCAGGGGAAAGCTGTACTCACCCTGTGAACAGCCCCCTCTCCAGATCACTGAGCTGTGTGCCCTGCCTGATGTCTCTTCATGCTTCCTTGAAGTGCCAGAAGAAAGGGCTTTTTGTCTCTTGCTTACTGATGTTTGCTCAGTGCTTGGGACACAGCTTAGCCTATTATAGACATATAATAAATATTCATCAAATGAGTAAACTGCATTTCAGAACTTCTAGCCTTCCCTTCTCACTCAAGGGGCCAGGGATGGACCAGCAGGATGCCCAGAACCTGTGCAGTGGTGGAGGTAACTCTGATGGAGATAACTCGAGATCTGTGCTCTCCAACAACAGCTGCTCGCTTCCTTGGAACTGCCCCAGAAAACTCCTCTGTCCTTTTCTTCAGCAACAAGTAGACCCGATTAACATCTTGACTCATGTTATATCCCTGGAAAAGTTCACAAGTCTAGATGATTCTTCCTGATCTGCAACTAGCCAAGTGTCTGATCTCAGTTAGGCTTCCTTAGCACATCCTTTGACCCATTATGAAAAACACGTGCCTGTGGAAGAACAAAAAAGGGGTTGGGCCAGGACTCTGGTGAGCGCTGAGAGACACTGCTGGGTCCTTCCACCCTGAGAGCTGTGCAGGAGGGTGCTCTGGGCCCAGGTCGGAAACCTGGCCTCTCAACCCATTTCTGTCACTGCCCAGCTGCGATGTCCTCAGCACACAGTCTCTGTAGCACCCTCTTTATCTGTAGAATAAGGTCATCGAGTTATTTAGCAGATTATTCTTTTTATTTTTAGCACCTCTCTGGAAACCATACTTCTTTAGGTAAGATAGTCTGAAAAATATTGCTCTAGTATATAGGAAAATTACAGTACAGCAGGGAAAAAATGAGTGATAAAAGAGGCATAAACATATACTGCAGTGATTCCTTTCTGGAATTTTTGGCAACTTAATGTCACATTGTTTTTGAGAGTTCTGTCTGTAAAATGCTGTGCTACAAAATAGGGGCCTACAAAGACTGAAACATTCCGACCTCATTCTGACCATATGCAAAGCCCAGTTGGAGAAAGAGGAACAAAAAATATATAAGGCAGATTGATAAATGACACAGAAATTATGTTAGAAGCTCCTTCAAATTGCAGATACCTCCAGGACTCTAACTCAGCACCCTCCTTTCTTTGAGGGAAGTTTCTTTTTTAGAGGCCGTATTTGGACTTGACTTGAAAGGGTGGTGGGAATCTGGACAGGCTGTGATTTCAGGTTTTAGAGTGGTTCTGCGCTCTCAAGTTAGATATGTGTGTTGAAGTTTTGACTTTGCAAATATTTAAAAATTCTAAATTTAGATTCACATCAACTCCTTTCCTGAAGACTTAGGAATAAATAACAAGCAGATATTAATGGACTTAGTGAGATTGGAGACTTGGTCTCTAGAGAGGGTCCTCCTGAGAGGTTGCAAATTATAGCGGTGAAATAAAAAAGTTGCCTCCAGTTTTGAGATATCGACGACATGGCATTGTGTAAGTGTACGGCGCCCACATGATTGATTGACATGCTTTTAAGTTGCAAAATTATCACCACCTTAATATTAGCTCTACCTCCGTCTCATCATAGAGTTAATAGGACTGTTCTTGTGAGAACCTTAAAAAGGTTTGTATGCTTATTTTTAATGTTACTCTATGTAGCTCAAGTGATCTTACTTGGCTTTTGAGAAAGCATTTTATGGTGATATAAAAGAAAATGTCAGGCTGCAGTAACTAGAATGGCTTGTGCTGCTGCAGCTTGTTGAGGGCTAACACCGAGACTGCGGTCTGAAGGGCTGAAGCTTGTCATCATTTTTATGAAACCTGTTCCACTGCCCATTAGTGTGCAGCTTTGTCATTTCCCCAACTTTGAATGTTCATGTAACCCCCTCATGTGCAGCCAGCTTTTCATAAGCCCATCAGCTTTTTATGAACTGCTTTGTCAGTAAGCATGAAACATACCTAATCAGGGTCTGTACAGTAACAAAATAAAGCCTGCCATTTAACAAATGAGCTCAGCTCCTTCACAAATTTCAAGTGGCTAGATCTACACTTGTCTCTATTTTAAATCCCACACCCCTCTTCCCCATGGCATTCAGTGAGGATATCCGAATTTACTGTATTTACCAGCCTGGTGAGGACTTTTTGGGAACCGGAATTTGAGGAATGCAAAAGAACCTGTGGATTGTATCTGTCATCAGGCTATCTCCTTTTGCAGATGGAGACACTGTAATCTTTAAAGTGCAAGGATTTGACCCAGTTTTCAAAGACGATTAGTACAGTTTCCCCTAGGCGCTTGGTGTCTGGGGTTCTTGTGCTTACTTGCAGCCTAACCATTGCCAGCTTTCCTAAGGGTAAAGAGCTTGGGGTTTAGAGTTTAGTGTGAGATAGCACACCTATAGCTTCTGTGGATGAAGCAGGTGGAGTGGAATTTTATGATACGCTCTATGTATGTGGAATTCCTTAGGTTATGCAAAGGGTCAAAGTAGATCAAGTTAGCCCACAGCTATGGTGAGGTTGATGATAAATGAACAGAAAGCCATAAACAAAGTTGAGATGATGAATGATCTCATCTCAAATTGGCAGCCCTGGGGTGTGTGTGTATGGGCGTGTGTGTGTGTGTGTGTGTGTGTGTGTGTGTGTGTGAGTATTAAGGGCTTCATATCTCAAGGATTATAAACAGATCATGGTATGGAAGCGCTGTTGCCCATCAGCATTTAAAAATTAGTGATATTCCTGGAGTTTTTTTTAGTATCAGGGCCAATATTTTGTATTTGTTGTAATCTGTTTTTCCAGTAATACTAGGACAAAGAATTTAGTATTTGATGGGTGGCAATGAGATGAAAATTGTCATTTTAATTACCCCAAAAGCAGGTAAACTAGAATCATGGCAGGGAGAGTGTGGTGGGTGCATTTTAATCCCTTGCTGAAGCATTTTCCCTTTATCCAGATTTCTTTGAAACTTCACGTGTTTTGCATGTACTGCAAACCTCTTACCCACTTTAAAAAATCCTCTTTTTTAAAAAAATTGCTTGGCCGTTTGGAGCACAGCAATTATAATCTCAACACTCCATTAAAAAAAAAAAAAGCCCCCAAACCTTGACTCGTGTAGTACGAGACCTCCTTGGCTCAGCTTCAGCAGAATATGCCCTCCCCCTTGACTTTCAACTCCAGGTTGCTTGCTTGCTTGCTTGCTTATTTGATGATGCATCCTGAATTAAAAGCCCAGCATACAGGTCATGTATGTAAAGAGTGGCTAGGTTCTTAAAGTGAGCGCTGGTTTACTGTAGTATTTAAATCTTATCCGACATATTTGTAACCTGAAAGCTTTAAGCAGCAACCATGTTATAACTCACTTTCTGACTGACTACGTTTAAGGGTCTGCTTTATAAGAAGGAAAGGGGTATATGTTTCTGGGAAGAAATAAAGTGATAACTTTAACTTTCTAAAAATAGTACTGTTCTTTTTCCACATGCCAAGCGCCAAGCCATACCAGCAGAAATGCTCAGGGAGCATTATGCTAATCAGACAAATGGGAAAGTTTAAGTGGCCATTCAAATGAGAATCACGTGTGTGTCTGGTGGTAAAACAACAGACATCGGTGTTCCTTCAGATGGAGCTTTGCTCTCCCTGTTCTGCCTTAGCCACAGTAACTTGAAATGGTCAGTCTGCTGGCTCGGAAGTGAGGCGGTGGAAGGGGCGGCCAGCAAGTGGAGTGCATTCCTCGAGTGCCTTTTGGACACAAGCAGTTGAAGTATTGTTTGAGGCAGCTAAGATAACAGGGGAGAGGGAGGGAGGACAGCTTTTTATAGTCCATATCTTTAGAATGTTCATTTTGCCCATATTTGTATACAAGTCACTAGTAAGTATCCACTTAAATTGCCTTCTAATTTGTGGCCGAGAATGTGAATATTACTGGAGCAGCCCCATTTCTTGAGGACTGCAAGTTTTTACTAAGCAGGGAACAGTCAAATATACTGAAATGCTTTGACATTTAAAACCTCCAGCTTGTTCTTCAGTCTGGATCCTTTTGCTCATTCTGACCTTTTATAGTAGTACTGTGAGATACTTGGAGTGGCTGTGATGAAATTACACTTTCTGGAATAGCAGGCCAAGGGCCCATAGGCCTCTTGTTATTTGCAGTAGGTCCCAGGTGGCCTTATGATGAAATATAGTGAGTTATGGTGATGGCCAGCAAAACGTCAAGCTGACAAGGTTATGGAATTTCTCAGCCAGCATCTAGGTTACACCTTCTAGGCATATGCTCTGAAATATATGTGCCATAACCAGACTTAGAACCGGCATTCTTCCAGCTTTCCAAGTCGGCTTTAAAGATAACTTCTCTTTTTCCTCTTGATGTGTGGAGAAGTTTTTATAGAACACTGGCAGCACAGACTATATGTCACTGGGCAATGTTTTGAGAGTGGCAGGAACTTCTAAAACAGAAAGAAACTATTCATAGTTACATCCTTAAGTTTGTAGGTTGATTTTAAATCTTTTCATTCAGTATAAAAGGCAGTTTAACCACAAAAAGATTGCCTGCCACAAAGGGCTCAGCATGTAATTATTGAGTGAAGGCAAAGAATTTTATATTGTAATTGAGACTTTAGAAGGTGCTGGAATAGAATAGATACTTTATTACTCATTCATAAATGGTTAAAAGTAGTGGCCTAGGTCAAGCAGAAACTATTTCCTTTATGACCACAGAGACACAGGTTTATAGGAGTTCTGGGGTTACTGCTATATGTTTATACTAGTGCAGTCCTTGACATGATTGTATGGAGATGATCTCAAGGGTTTAAAGGTAGTTTTAAAGGAAACTACTAGGTCAAGTTCAAATTCAAAGTCTGCTATCAGTACTGGAAACAGCTAGTAAAAGTCAACCAGTTCATGTTTCTTGGTAACAAAAAAAGTATTTACAAATATGAAAATATTTAGTGTAGATTATAGGTAGTCCTTACTGTGTATGGTAGTGTAGGATCATAAAAATGATAATGCAAACTGATTTTATTATCAGTGGAGAGTTAACAGTTCCATGACCATTACTTTTTTTTGTGTGTGTGAAAACGTTAAAACTCTTGTCCTGCAGGTTACAAATATATAGGAGGGGAAAAAGTAAAACCTGTATTTATTTAGTTCAGTTCCCTGAACTTAAAACATTAGAAACACTGAAAATTAATCTGATTTCTTTCAATACAATTTATCAAGAGTAGTTTGAACATGTTTGCTTTCTTCTGGTTGTGTGACTTACTGATAGTGAATGAGTATCTCTGTTCTTGCCTTAGTGACTTGTCATACTCTTTCCAAGTTTGATCAGCTTCCAGCATCTTACCCTTTGTGCTTCTAAAGTTGTGAGAGACCTGAGAGTTCCTGTGCCATTATTTCATTCAGGACAGTTTCCTTACATCCCAGTCTCTTCCCAGTTTGATTTTGTGTTTTTTTCATTTCATCTCTTTGCTGTGCTTTTCGTTGGCCTTTTTGATTGTCTGCTTCTGTAAATGTCCTGTGAGTTTCACTGTGGGAAGAGGAGACAGCATCTACCTGCCCTGCTGTCTGTGCATCAGCTGAGGAGCAAGTGCAGGGCCAGGGACAGATTTTAAGGGACCACCTTGAAGAGAAGTGACATGATAAGTTGCGGGTCATGACACCCATGTTCACATAGCAACCTGTGTGATTTGTATTTTCTGTAATTACAGTTACTACACTGTGGTCACTGAAGTCTGAATCATGTCATTGGGGAACTGGTGTTATTTAAGCTCTGGTGACAAATTCATGCATACTGGAGCCATGGAAAATGGGGGGGGGGTGCCCTAGTCCAGGTTTCAATTTTCGTAGTTCCCCTCAATCTGAGTCTGACTCCCCTTGCCCTCACACGTGGAGTCCATCGGGGTAATCAGATTGTAATTTAGAAATTCAGTTCAGCATTGAAGTGGGAGTTAGGAAGTCTTTGACTTGACCTTGGAATCAATTTTGACTCCTTCTGCAGTGTCTCAGTGTAGATCCCCGGGCAGAGGAGAAGGCATCTTTCAGACCCTTCCAGGTCGGGCAGGCTTGACCTTATCTGCTGCATGTCAGGTGCTGGACACAGTTTCTCGGTGGTCATCCAGGTCATTTTGTTTCTCCTCCTTTCTCTCTTGTATCCCCTCTTCCTTGGTCTGCCCTTTACTTCCTGTGTAGGGTTTGCATGTTATACTGAAGAGCCCTCTAGTTATGCTGCTTTACATTTCTTTGAATTCCTGTTCTCATTTTCCTAATCTATGTGTTTTTTCAACTTGTAGCTCAGTTATTTTAATAGTCTCCTAACTGACTTTCTCACCTTAGTCTCATTCCAACTAATCCCACATCCCTTCATGAGAGTAATCTCCCTGGAACACTCTTTCAGCCTCACTTAATTCTCTCCTTGGAACCTCCACGATATTTTAATGATTGTAGAATAAAATCCAAACTCTGTCAGGCCTTTTAAGGACTTGCATTGCCTGAGCCAGGCCTGCGTCTTCCAGTCATCGCCTAGCTGCTCCTCTTGGGGGCCTGGGTCTTCTACATAACAGACACAACAGCACTTCTGACTATCTCCTAAATATGCCTCCCCCCCCCTTTATAAACACTGCCCTCCTAGGGTGTACTGCTTTCTAGCTCTTTAATCTTGTCCAGTTTCTAAGGTTTATCTCAAATGACCTCTCCTGTGAAAATCTATTTTGACTTCCCAGAAGTGACTTTTTTCCCAAGATCTTCTGGATTTCCCTTTCTGTTTTCCAGCTGTTACTTGCTGATCTGTATTTTCAGTTATTGAATAGTACCTAGTTTTGCCAGTTAACTTTGAGTTTCCTTAAGGGCAGGAACAGAATCTTCTTACTGCCTAAATGGTATTTGATACAGTGTTAGGCATGCACCTGTAGATTCTTTCATTCAATGTATTATTTTTTGAGCTGCAGCATTTCTTCTAGAAGCTCCATGTTAGGGGGAAAACATGGCGAGATACAGTCCCTGTCCTCACAGAGCACTGGTTGAATGAGGTTGCATGAAACAGTAGCCAGGCAGTTGTAATGCCCTGGGCTAAGTGGAATGATGAGCATTGAGTGGGAGAAAACGGAAGCACAAAGAGAAATGCCAGACCCATATGAGGGGCACCTGGGGGTGCTTTCTAGGAGAAATAAAGTTCAAGTAGAATTTAAAGATGATTAGGAGCCAGTTTGGGGAATGAGCAAAATGGAAGTGTTCTAGGCAAAGGTTGCAGTTTGGATGAAGCTGGAGAGGGGCAAGAGGGCCTGCTCACTTAGGAACTGGGGAGAGTTCAGTGTCGCTGGGCTGTAGGGAGTGAGGGGAGATTCATAAATGATGAGATTTTAGAGGTAACAGAGGCCTCGTGATGGGAAAGACGTGGACGTATCTGAGTATCTGATGAATGTGAGAAAGGAGGACTGAGTGTTTGGATGGGAATGCTTAGGTTTTTCTTAAGGAGCACTCAGTAATGGAGGGTTTTGGGGAAGGCTGGGGTTCAATTTTGAGTTTGAGATGCCTGTGGCATATCTACATGGAAACATGCAGTTGGAGTTTGCAGCTCCACAGGAATCTTTCGCCAGGAAATATAAATTTGGGTGATCTCAGCATATGAAATCATCAAGGAAAAATCTGTAGAATTAGTAAAGAAGAAGGTTTGAAGACCAAATCTTAAATCATATTACTCTTTAAAGGACAAGTAAAGAGAGTGGGGTCTGAGAGGATACTGAATGGAATGGCCAAAAAGGGAGGAGTAAATAATCTGAATGAGATGTCATGGAAACGAAGGGAAGACTGGAATCCGTCCATTAGCTTTAGCAGCATGGAGCCATGACCATTGACCATTAGCCTGTCTGTGTAGATTTGGGGGAGGAGAAGATACCATCTGACCCCAGCTAGATCGCTGTGTCTGGAGATGTGAACTGAACATTCCTTTAGAAAGTGTGGTCATGGAGGAAAAGAAAAAGATTTAAAGGCAGTAGAAGCTAGAAGGAAGTGGAGTTGAGGCTTGATGTTTTTTTCCCTTAAGCTGGTGGAAATACTGTTGTTTCTAAAGACAGTAGGAGGAATTCATTGGTGATGAAGAGGTTGATCATAAGCTGAATTTAGACAGAGTTCAAAGTTCCATTCAAAACTCTTTACCCAACATATTCCTTCATATTTTTGTATTTAAAATAAATTCCAAACTGCTGGTTGCTCTGGTGCTTCTAGGTTTCACTGTGGTCTTGTTACTCTAGCAGGATTGCAATTTTCTGTCAAACAGGGTTCAAGCCATTCTCCTCCCTTACTCTGGGTAACAACTTATTAACTCAATGTCTTGCATAAGGAAAATTCTCAAGGGATGTAATTTTTAATTTGTTTCTTTGCTTATTCTTTGAGGAAGTAATTAATGTTCACTGTGTGCCAGGCATTGTTCTAGTTACGGAGGATATAAGGCAGTTAATAAACTAATAACTAAATAGGGAAACAAAGTAATTACAGAATGCTGGAGAGACTTTAAAGGACATTGTGACCAACAATAATCTTGAGCGGCAACTTCATATACTTTTCCCATGAATTCTTCTTTCCGTTCTTGGGGGAGAAGAACCACAAGCGACTGGAGTTAAGTGACTTAAGATGGAAAGAATAAGACAGCGAATAATGGAGACTGTTTTTGTTATAGCTTAGTTACTCCTTTGTTTTCCGTTTCCGAAGGCAGTGGGATTGTGACGACGGTATAATGGGCTGTGTGTTCGGAGTTTTGTTGGTTGCTTGTTACATAGCATTTGAGAAACTAACCAACTCTCCATACTTTCTCTTTTTCCTTTCAGTTATTTGTCATCTTCCCTGTATGAATGGTGGCCAGTGCAGTTCAAGGGACAAATGCCAGTGCCCTCCAAATTTCACAGGGAAGCTTTGTCAGATCCCAGTTCATGGTGCCAACGTTCCTAAACTTTACCAGCATTCCCAGCAGTCAGGAAAGGCGATGGGAACACATGTCATCCACTCGACACACACCTTGCCTCTGACCATGACCAACCAGCAAGGAGTCAAGGGTAAGTTTACTCTTTTGATCATCAGACCTCTTCATCTGCCAACTCCATATAGAAGCCGTGGGTCTGCAGATGGCCGGGG
This sequence comes from Scalopus aquaticus, assembly GCA_004024925.1. Classification (NCBI taxonomy): domain Eukaryota; kingdom Metazoa; phylum Chordata; class Mammalia; order Eulipotyphla; family Talpidae; genus Scalopus; species Scalopus aquaticus. Next base: position 98,291 of record PVIJ01002831.1, on the reverse strand, counting down.
TGGGGGTAGGGGGTGGGTATGTGATCTGTAGCCTGAGAGATGGCAGGAGGGAAAAATGTGGGCCTTGGTATAGTTAACAGTGTTTCTGGGCCACACAGAATTGGTACCAAGGAAATAAGAAAAGAATAAGGCGTTCATCCTTCTTTGGTGACTCTTGACACCAGGAGCTGACAGAGTGCATGGCACTGTTCTGGCAAGGCCTGGGGAGATAGAGAGACGAGCAAGGCAGTGTTCTGGCCCTTACACATTGAGGAACGAGTGGGTTACGCACTACATCCTGGCACATGCCAAGTCTGGTTTATAGTCCAAGTGTGTTTGGTTTTAGTTCTAAACAATCAGTTATTCTCACCAGGCTTCATCTGTATTTGTTCATCTGTAGAAGAAGGTAAACTAGGTCAATTGGAGCTCAGAAATTCTATGACGAATTCAAACGTTTTAACCTGGCATTTGTTTTACATGAACAATTTTTAAAATAGTCTCAGAGAAGTGTTGCTAGTTCTCATTCTTAAAAATCTGAATGTTAGCTTCAACAGATGAACTTTTGTTGGAAAAAACACAGAAAACAAATCTTGGTACAATATAAAATATCACACTGGAATTTTGTGTGTATCACAAGAAGCACAAGAGGACATGCTAGTTTAGGGATAACAAGATTATGCTCAAATTGTACTTCTTTTGTTGTAGAGAGGTAAATCCCATTTCTTCAATAGAAACTATGTGAGAAATTTGAAAGTACTCAAACTCTTCAGTCTTTATTACTATCAATTGATAAAATGTACCTATCTGGACCACAGGAAGCATGAATATCGTAGTTTTATGGCTCTCTGAGAAATAGTTTTGTCTCATGAATGTTCCATGAGATGTTTTAGCTTCTCTTTACAATTATAGCTTTAGCTTTTAAAATACATAAATTCAGGTTTAATTTCTTTTGAGTATACCTTTTATCTTCAAGAATTTTGATGACTGTACATCAAAAAGATATATATATACTCCACATGTATAATCTACCCTATGTGTGATATATGTTCATGTAAGAATGATGGTGTGCATGGAATTTACTTGCATGCTGATTCTCATTCTGACTTGCATATGAATTACTCAGAGGTAACATGTTCCCCCCTCAATCTGTTTTAGTGAAGTTTCCTCCCAACATAGTCAATATTCATGTGAAGCATCCTCCTGAAGCTTCAGTCCAGATACACCAGGTTTCAAGAATTGATGGCCCCACAGGCCAGAAGGTAAAGGAGGCTCAGCCGAGCCAGTCCCAGGTCTCATACCAAGGGCTTCCTGTCCAGAAGACCCAGACGGTCCATTCCACGTTTTCCCACCAGCAAGTCATTCCTCATGTCTACCCTGTGGCTGCGAAGACACAGCTGGGCCGGTGCTTCCAGGAAACCGTTGGGTCACAGGTAAGCGCTTTGCCCGCCATTTTAGTCTGGCCGTGCAGATATGGTCTCATTTTAATAAGAAACTCAGACTTGGTAAAATGACTCTCTAGAGATGGGTTTGGCATACTGACCCATGGACCTGTTTTGTAAATAAAGGTTTCTTGGACCTTTGCATTCCTCAAGCGAAGACCAGATTTAAGCCCAATGCTTCTTGGAGAGGAAACACTGACAATTTAGATTAAGCTCAGAAGTAAAGAGTGGATTCTTGTGCTCAGCACAGGTTTTGATCAGGTCTGTGGGGCTGAAGATAAACTTCATCTGCTTCACAAATGGACCCCAGACTACCTTATGTTGCTGGGTCATTCTAGCTTGGGTCGGTCACAGAGAAAGGAAAAAGCTGATCCTTTTCAAACGTTGTGTCCAGTGTCTTTCTCACTAGTTTTAAAGTTGGAATGGAACAGAGATGATGAGAAAAAACCAGGAAAATGAGATATTAATAGACTTAATAATTCGGTGTAATAGCAGTCTGATGGCTAACTAGAAAGGATAAAAACACTTACTGTACTATACAGTCAAAAACACTTACTTTTAAACCCAAACTGTACTATACAGTCAAAATGAATTGGGCAGTTGGTGGAGTTACCCAACTAATTCAAACTCAGTACAGTACTTTTGCCTTACCGGGATGTGCTTGAGGATTTTAGTCTGAAAGATTGCGACAGCAGTCTCAATTCTTAATTCATTTTGCATGTGTTGTTACTACTAAACAGCTTCAAAGTAAGGCCTATTGTAAAAAACATTGACACCATGTGTTTGTCTTCATGGTAGTAAGAAAGGTCTATGATTGCCTCATTAGCACTACAATTAGGATGATCCAGGTATTTAAAAAAACACATTACAGTCAGACAGTCCTTAGCACATAAGCTGTACCCTCTAGAGATGTTTGAAGACATTTGTGCTTTCCTGGCTGGTGTGCAAGCATAGCCACAGAAGGAGCCGTAAGTACATTTTGAATTCGGTCATAACATTTTTTCAGGTCCATTCGTTCTGATGGTCATTGTCTCAGATTCTCTGGTGTTTATTCTGTTGCTGTTTTATATCATGTATCATCCATTTTTTAAAGTTCTGTGAGCACTGTTAGAACTACTCCCTTCATCTCCTCCTCAGGTATATTCTGCAGTTCTGCTGGGCTGAGACGTCTTTATTTTATTTTATTTTCTGGGCCAGCATTTGTGACATACTCTCTGTCTCCTCATTTTCAGTTTTTATGGATGGCAGTGGGGACAGGCTTTCAGGCACTTGCCTTTGCACTTACTGAGATAATCCATGAGCTAGAACCTGTAAAGGTTCGCATCGGTAGAAAAGAACCAGAAAGGAGGGCACTGAAGGCTCCCCCAAGTGAGCGTCCAGCTCACGCCTCCTGCTGTGCTGTGGGCACCAGAGCGGTGTGGTGGGGTCCACCGTGACCCATCCTCTCGGCCCGCTCCTTGGTCTTGTGTCTTGCATGGTGTCCTCATTGTTCACCTCTAGGCTATGCTTGAGCACTGGGTGCAGCTTTGGGCATGGACTGCAGTTGAGACGGGGCACAAGCTGAGAGCTGTCCTTCTTTCTTTCCAGCAGAGAGGCTTATCCTGGGGTGTTTGTGCCTGTTGTTAACAGAAGCTAAAGCTCTTGTTAGTGAAACATCCAGTTGTCTTGGTCAGTCCTGGGTGTGTGTATTGTTTGAACATCGCCGCCTTGGCCTGCACGTCGGAGCCGCCTCTGTGAGGAGATGCTGGTGACCAGCCTGCTTCTCCTGCAGCTTTAGGCTATATTGAGAGCTTCAGGCTCCAGCTAGTCATCATCTCTGCACCTGTGTGCCTACAGTTCTCCAACAGTGCATCTTATGTCCTGGGTGCCAACTCTGTGCACCCCTTCCACAGCACAGTGCTTGGTCTCCAAAGTCCCCAGTGTGTGCAGGTGCCTCTGAGGCCACAACTGTTGGTGTGTTCCATATAGCAGCTGCCCTTCCTGCCGTGGGCTGTTCTGCCCTGGCGTCTCTGTGGTCACTGTTCACTTAGAAATCTTCCTTCTGCTTTCTGCAGACCACTCCCCTGATGTGTGCTTGAGTTATCCATTTCTCTTTCAAGGGTTAGTGACTTTGTTCTGCTGCAGTTGAGTTGTGAGCGTATGGAGTTGGCAAGTCTAGCATCTTTACTCTGCCACCATTTCGCAGGAGTCCTAAGTAGATTTTTAAATGCATGGCACAGCCAACTGCATAAATGCTCATTACTGCTTTGCTCAGTGAGACTACGCCCGTGAGCTACAGATTTCAACTACTGAGATTTTTAGTGCTATAGAGTCATCATTAAGGCCCTATGTTGATGTGTTGCTGTGAGATGTCATAGGCAAAACAAACTTGGCAATGTTCCTATGGTACACTCTGATAATCAGAAAGTAAATTTGGGCTTCAAAATCCAGCATGAACTGTGATCAGTGTATTTAAATTCATGGAAGCTTCATAGAGCAGAATTTCAGGAAATGCTTGGTTGGAGGAGGAAAATGGATGATTAGTAGAAAACCAAGCTTACAGAGAAAAGGGAGAGGGTAATTAAACAGAGGAAAGGGAATATTGCAAAATGATAGGTGAGGAAGAAGTACCAGAAGAGACAAGTAGAATAGTTTTGAATTCACAGTCAGTGTCTGAATAAATAGAAACTTCCTGAGCCCGAGGCCTCGTGCAACGCAAATGACTTGGTGACAAGATAAAAATGACATAAAGCCCTTGATGATCTGATGAAACCTGGAATCATTGAAGGTGGGATGACAGATGTTAATGTGCCTCCTGATGTGATACAGCATGAAATTTACATGTCATTCTCAAAGTAACCATGCCCAAAATGTTTCACCTGAATCTCATTAAGCCTTTATACCTAACCTCCAGCTTATAGAGAATACTAAGAGTAAAGAAACAGGTAAGTAATATCAGACACACAAATGCATCCTCAGATTCATCAAATATTATTGCCTAGTTTCTTTAAGAAATCATATCATGAGGGCCTCCCTAATGGCCCAGGGGTTAAGTCTCAGCATTATCACCACTACGGCCTAAGTTCAGTCCCCAGCCACATGGCGTAGCAGACTTCTGTCTTCCCCCTTGCTCCCCTTAGCAGTTTTAAATCCTTCTGTTCTGCTCTCCACTCTGTCTCTGGTGAATCCTCTTACCCTCTGCACCTCTGGTCTACACCACTGTTCTATGCCAAAATAAAAAGTCATACCATGAAAAGAACAAAGATTTTCCTAGAAAGAGACACCCCAACAAATAGAATGCTAAGGTGCTAAACATGGAGCTTCCATATGACCCAGCAATACCACTTTTGGGAATCTACCCAAAGGACACAAAAACACTAATACAAAAGGATACATGCACCTGTATGTTCATTGCGGCACTGTTCACAATAGCAAAGGTATAGAAGCATCCGAGATTCCAAAAATAGATGATTGGATCAAGAAGATGTGGTACATATACACAATGGAATACTATTCAGCATTCAAAGAAGATAAACACATGCAATTTTCAGCGACATGGATGGAATTAGAGAAGATCATACTCAGTGAAATAAGCCAGAAAGAAAGAGAAAAATATCGAATGGTTTCACTTATAACAGGACTATAGGGAAACCAAATAGGAGTGAGACACTCAGCGGGAGGGGGGAGAGGGAGGATAAGGGCACAAAATGGAGTAGAAAAGAACACAAGGGAGCACAGGTGAACTGGTGGTGGGCTACCCAAGGGGAATACAAAATGTAAAAGACATAAATAACAATAAAAATATATATTTTAAAAAAAGGAATGTATGAACCTTAATCAAATCCTAGTTTTAAAAAAATTAAAGGCCAGCTCTAGAAGACATTTGGGGAAAAATGGGGAAGTTTAAATATGGACTAGTGAGTATATATTTTGAAATTTTTGTTTTTTTAATGTGTGATAATGATATTTTCTATCAATTTTCTTAATCTTGAGAATGAAAAAAAATTTAGGGATTAAATGCCACAGTGGCCTATAATTTACTTTCAAATACATTTCACACACAAATATGGCAAATATGGGAGAATGAGGGGTGGGTAAGCCTGTATACTTTGAATATCTCAGCATATTTGAAAATTTCTTATGAGAAAAAGGCAGGAAAAGTTAAAATTTTCCAGACTTATGAGTAGAATAATTTTAAGCTGAATTTTAAAGCTACTTTAAATACATCACAACTTCAATACATTCTTTAATTTTTAGAGAGCAATTTCAAGTTTCAATATTGAATGAATGGGGTAAGGAGATGGGGGTGGCCATGGTAGATGTGAGGGGAGAAAAGCTGTTCTTGGTGCATTTGTGAGATGACCAGGGTTCTAATCTAAGAAATAATGCTGAAAATAAAGAGGTGAATGTGGGGAGTTTTGTGAAGAATCACACATCAGGAATTGATTAAGGGCTATTGTGGAAAAAAAAAAAAAGATGGTGATGAGTTGGAATATTTTGAACTTCCTTGCTTCAGAGATCAGATAATTGCTTGTGTTGATTAACTTGCATGGGTGGGGAATTCTGAGCTAAAGATGTGCAGCCCCATCTTTGTTTTAGGCAGTTCCGTCCTTGAATTCATCTTAAGAATGGTGTGTACTTGAATATCAATCAGGGTGTCTAGTGCTGTTTTAGGGAGAGAGTAAGAGGATTAATGCGGAAAACTCAGTGGTCAGGAATAGACCTACTGATAGTAGAGAAATTCATGAGAACAGAGGACATTCTTTGGGTTTGTTTTACAGACAGGAAAGAAAGGAAACTCACATGCTGTTGGTGGACCGCAGACTGGTCCAGCCCCTATAGAAAACGGTATGGAGGTTCCTCAAAATATTAAAAATAGATCTACCATTTGACCTAGCAATTCCACTCCTAGGTATTTACCTAAAAATGCAAAAACACTAATTTGAAGGACTCTGTGTATTCCTGTGTTCACTGCAGCCTTTTACAGTAGCCAAGTTATGGTTCTCTTCACAGTTACCTAAATTCGAAATTTATGTGATTAAGTTTTTGTTTCAAGCATGTTTTACTTATTGTCCAGTTTCTGGAAAAAAATTTTTTTACAGTGATCTGACGATAGCAAGTGGTATGAAAAGAGCTTGTCTGGAAAGAGTTCAGAACCACTCTGTAGGATGAGGGGTCCAGCGTGGAAGCCTGTTGTCATCACTTGGCTTTGTGACCATGTGCTCTTTGTTAAACACAGGAACATGTCCCTTACTTAGATACAGGCAAAAAGATGAGACAGTAACATTCAAGTCCTTAAGACCTTCCTATTGGAAATGCAGAACATGCCATATACAATCACCTGAGTTGATTATGAAAAACAGAAATATTGGAAAACCTGAACAAGGTGTAAAGAACAAGAGAGAAAATCATTTCAGTACTGTGCTCTAGCACAGTTAAGATCAAATGAAGAGCGACTAAACCCACTTTCATAGTTTGCAACTGTAAAATTCCCCTAACAGTTAAGGAAAAACAGAAAATAAAGCTCTAAGATAAAATTCTCTAATTTACTATAAAATAAAATATTTATATAGAGTAGGAAGAAAAGAAAGGGGCAAGTACTTGAGGTGAAATTGTGAAATCCTTGGAGAAAAGCCTTTTCTTTAATTATCGATCGTGTAAGTAAAATGTGGGGCAAATTTGAATCAAAGTGACACGAGAACTGTTTGGTATCTTCATAGAGCTTCTAGAGTTGATCCAAAATTTTCTTTTTGACAAGAAAAACGGAAGCAGAATGGACCATGGAAGTAAAAGTTGGTTTAATTGGAGATAGTTTTTTTTTTTTTTTGACAGATACATACTATGAAACCCTCAAGCTACAAGCCTTAACATTGGAACTGTGTACACACACACACACACACACACACACACACACACACAGAGAGAGAGAGAGAGAGAGAGATCTGAAGGGCCAGATATACTTAACTTTTGTTTAATTTTTTAAAAATAAACATCATGGAAGGGCCTCCCTGGTGGTGCAGCGGTTAAGGGCTGCGCTGTGGAGCTGTCAGCAGCGATGACGCGAGTTCGACACCCAGCCAGGGAGATTCCCACATGGCACAGCAGACCTCTCCTGCTTCGCCCGCTGCTCCCCTCAGCAGTGTATTTTGGTCTATCTGCCTATTCTGCTCCCCGTTCTGTTTCTGGTGAACCTTCTTGCTGTCCTACGCCTCTGGCCTGTACCCCAGCTTGTATGCATAAATAAATACATCTTAAAAAAATAAAAAAATAAACATCATGGAACAATTAATAGGAAAGTGTGAGCTCATCAAAGTGGAAAGTCTCCTAATTACATGGCTGAAAGTACTTTCTAAAAAATCCTCAGTACTTCTGTCATAAGACTTTGATGAAAAATTTTTCTCAGTTTCCACCACACAGAAGCCAGTGAAGAAAGTAGGGAAACAGCTGCCAGGCTGGCCAGTCCCACATGGCAGAGAGATTACAGAAGAATGGACAGACAGAGGTGTAGAGACAGACGCAGGCTTCAAAATCTCAGTGATGGAAAATAAATTTGGTGTTCCATTAAGGGAGAGGAGATGTTAATTTCTGCTTATAATCTTTCATTCCCACTGTAATGGGGTGAGACCTAAATCTACGATGAAAGACTGGTTTTATTCTGACTTGGATAATGACAGAATCACTGTCATACTTTTCCCACTAGTTATTTCCCTAAATTAAATCCATAAAATACATTAATAGCTGAGAAGTTTAAAGAATACGTGTAAATCATTTTACCAAAAACTCTTGGCCTCTCTTGTGTGTCACCACGGTGTGAGAAGGAGACCAAGTCAGCCTGGCTTGGTCAGCCACGGGTATCTTTGTGTAAGTGCCCCTCTCTCCTTCGCGATTTCCATAGGTCACCTGGTCTGGGGGCCAGGGCCATCCGAGGTAAACGTGGCCTTCATCCTCTTGAGGCAGTGCTGCTGGTCAGTGACTTGGGAAGGCAGGTTCCAGGCTCCTAGACCTCTGCCTTCCCCGTGAGAGTCCTGTCGGGGTGTGCTGACTGCATTTGCTGATGCTTGGCCTCTTCCGGGTGGAATAGGTCATCAACCCCAGGCACTTCCTACATCATCTGGGTTTTCCTTCAGTGCCCCACTCAAGTACTCCTTTGGCATGATCGGAGAAATATTTAATTGAGTGTTAGCAAGCCTGCTTGTCCCCAGTGACTCTGAAATGCCATCCTTGCTAAACCTCACCTGTGTCAACAACAGGAGGTGTTGCTGAAGGTGTCACGTGCGTCTCAGTGGTAGGTGCCTGGGGTGTGGGTTGCTGTTGGCTGGGGTTGCCCCAGAAGCGTCTGTCAGATTGACCCTTCTTTGGAGTTGAGAGGGTCAGCGAAGACAGATAAGAGCCAAAAGGGCAAAACGCTACATGTGGAAGTGAACATGTCTGCTCATCGCTGGGCTTCTGCCAGTGATGGGGAGAATACTCTCTTTATTGGGACTGAGGATGAGGGACTGAGGCATGAGGATGATCAAAATATAGATTCCTAGAACTGAAGTAGAGAACTTTAGAGAAAGGGGCATGACCCGGACAGTCCCCTCCTGTTGCCTAATATCCAACCTTTGCCCAGCCAGTGCCTCCTGGGCACCACAGGGTCTGTCAGCTCAGGCCTCATGCTCCCTGATCTGTTTTACAGAGCAGCAAGTTTATGCCCCTCGGGTTTCTCCCAAACCTGTCCTATCAGATGTTTATTCTTTTATTGGCAATGAAAATGCCTTTATCATGACATGGAATATCGGATTTCTGTATTTTCTACCTGTGGGGCTCACTAAAATAGCATACCTATTAATAATTAGACTTTTGATTTTGCGTAGGAAGAGTCCTTGGAAATAAGTATGGGGCAGTTCAGGATGGAAGAAGGTGGCATCACTTCTGATATTGGCAAAGTGGATAGATTTGGGGGTCAATATTGGAATGATGGTTCTGAGCATGTTGAAAGTAGTTTTAAGAAACCATGGCTTGAATTGATGGTTGATTTAGGCTCTATATGTTACAAGAATGTTCAGAGTCTGATGTATCTTGGCTCTGTCCGTATTATCCCTTGGGAATTGAGACTTGCTAAAATGAGGTAGAATCCCCTTCAATTAAAAGACCCTCCAGTGTCTGACCCATAAATTTGTAATGAGAAAAGCAACCCTGCCCTGCTTTGAAAGTGGCCCCTGCTCTGCTCTGCTAGTCCCCAAACTGAGGAGAGTTGTTTCATTTTCTTTTTCACCCTTCCATTTCTTATTTCTTACCTCCTTTGTGTGTGAAAGGGTTTGTATATGAAATATGATAGTTTGAACAAGATCTCTTTATGAGACTGCATTTACTCTGGGGATACTGATGTTGAGCAAACAGTCCTGAAACTCACTTTGAAGGGATTGTTTTCAGAACCAACTTGTGAGCGACATAAGACAATGAGTCTGTTTTTGCTGATCTTCTGCAGCTCATTCATTGACCCTGTTCTTACTGAATCTGAAAATGAACTATGATAAGTGCAACCTCTAGCCAATAGGGATTTACCACCGTTGAAAATATTTAAAATAATATATTTCAGTCCCGAAATAATTGTAAATTGCTAACCGAGGGATGGTAAGTGTTTTGAACCAAGACAGCAATGCTTTCAAGATCACTTTTAAAGAGAGCTGGTATAGAATGTGCAAACTTTGGTGGAATTGTTAAGAATATAGTCTTAACATTCTGTGGCTTGGGGCAGGACTCTAAGGAAGACTGTTTTTATAAAATTGATAGTTGATCAAGAGCATTCACATTAGTGACCTAACTTGACCTTTCAAGCAACTTCAAAGAAAAGTAGATATTCTTCCCTCCCCTTTGCTATGTGAAACTCGAGACTCGAAGAGATGGGGACTAGCTTATATCGGTGTTTCCAAGTTCATAGCTTTTTCCGTTTTCCTGAACTCTTCCTATCTCTGGCCCCCAGTTTCTCTACTTTTCAAATAACTAGGTTAGCTTGGCAGACTACCAAGGCTTTTAGCCCCATAGCCCCCTGACTGTGATGCTTTTGACATCTTTTTTCTTCTTAAGCACCTCAGATACCACTGACACTAATAAAAGCACAGAATGTATGGACAAAGCAAACTACAAATATCAAATATGATCAATATCTAGAGCGACCCAAACCAGTTGTACTTGAGAATCTCAAGTGTCGACTCCCCCCAAAAGCCTTCCTGTTCTTTTAACCCATAGTGTGCTCTTCTCGCTGAATTCCTAGTGCATTTAAAATCCTATCAGACCATTTTGAATTTAATGAAAGTTGTTGATTTTGTGCTTCTTTTTTCTTCCTGCAAAACTCATGCATTTCATGAGGGCCAGTACGCTTAGGAATTGAGCTCAGTGTTGGACCCAGATATTAGTCCAGTTAGACTAGATTGTGCTGTAGTAATAAGTGTAACAAAAGCTTTAGTTTTGCATGGACCAGCTGTCTAGCAGGTGAGCAGGGGGCCACTTAGCTTACAGGACCTCAGACATAGTGCCGATTCTACCATGTTAATGCTGCTCTTTCCAGGATAGGTGGTCCTGTCTTGACCAGGGGAAGAGAGATGCTGCCCAGGATGCTCATCACTTCTCCCTCAGCCCATTGTTCAGAATGAATCACTTGATCTACTTGTTCATGATGTGGATTAAGTTGTGCTCCCATTCTGCCCCCAGTTCATATCTTGAAGCTTTAACCCCTCCGTGTGACTATCTAAAAGTCAAATTTGGAGATAGTCTAAAAGGAGGTAATTAAAATTAAAAGAAGTCATAAGGGTAGGGCCATTGTAAGATAGGGCTGGTGTCTTTATAAGAAGAGAAGTCTGAGAGAGCTCTTTCCACCATGGGCAGGCACAGCAAGAGGGTAGCCTGCTAAGTAGGAGGAGAGTCCTCACCACAACTGACTATGCATCCCTGACCTTGGACTTGAAGCTGCAGAACTATGAGCCAAGGAATGTCTGGTGTTTAAGCTGCCCGACCTGTGGTATTCTGTTATGGCAGCTCAGATGGGCTAATACATGTAGGGAGCCGAGACCTGAGAGGAAGCAAGTGGGTTTTGGGTTGAGCAGTAAATTCCTGCCACAAGTGGAAGAGCGTGTACAAGACAGCCTGCTTCCCTGCTCCAGGAACTAAAACCTTATGAAAATTTGTGACTTTGGGTTTTTCTGCACTACTTATGACCAAACCACAGGTAATTATTAATTTTGAGTTGTATACTTGGATGAGGCACAGGAAAATGGAAAGCTTGACCAAATGAGGCACGTGTTACAATTTACCTAGTGTTATGAGACCCAAAAGGGTTTTTGTTCTATTCAGAAACATACAAGCAGTGAAGCTTAAGACAGAAAATTTCTCTTAACTCAGTTGGAAAAGCAAGCATTGGGGAAAATGGGCATTTGTGTTTATCGTTTTCGGAGTGATCTGATTGACACAGTAGTAATGGCCTTGTACATGGTTCCATCTTTATTCCGTCCTTCAACATGAGTCTGTCTTTTTAGATACCTCCTTGGGGCTGGAATTTGGGATAAATTTCATCTCACAGTCTAGCAGTAGGATTCTTTTTTTGGATGTGTTTGTCTTGTTTTATTGCAAGGAAAAGCTAACTGGAATTACGGCAAAATATAATCATGGCAATACTTATGTCTTTCTGCAATTTAAAAATGACAGAATACACCTATTGCAACTTGGTAGAGTCAATTGTTGAAATGCTCAAATCATCACAGAGGTGGAGAAAATAGGCAGCACCAATTTGATGATTTCTTTAGAAAAGGTTATCAGTACAATGGTACATTTCACGATTAAGACTTTCCCCCGCGTATGTTACTTTAAAGCCTTTTTGCCTTAGTGTAACTTTAAAAATACTGTTTCATAAATAGTTGTCTGGAATTCCTTGAAGCACATGGTTTGGCTTCAGTAGGCTTTAAACAAATACATTGTCAGAAATCAGCATGGATATATTTCCAGCAGTTAATGCCCTAGTCACAGTAGATACTTTGTAAAATCAATAGCCTGAAATATCAGAGGATTATGGTTGTATCAGATACCCCAAATGCCTAACATTGTTTTAATTACTCTAATAAAAGAAAGCTGGGTGGACTTAAAAAAAAAAAGAAAGAAAACCTTGCCTATAAAGAATGTTCTGCTTAAGCCAAAGCAAATTTTTTACAAGTTCTTTTAGAAAATCTGGAAGTATTTAAGCGTTTTCCTCCTCTTATGAGACAATGCCTGTTACCCTGCCAGTGCTCTGCTGTACAATATTCTCCTTTATGGTGCTGGACCTTTAGGACAAGTTGATCAAATACGTTGCTCCATTTGCATTAGTGATAGGGTTCAGAGACCTGGGCTCTGTTCCTTACTGGTACATAGAAGTAAGCATATTTAATGTTACAGTGAGCAGACAGTGACGAGCTCTGGTGAGGTTTTCCAATTTGACTTGGAGTCATAGTTGGTCCAGAGGTTAGAAGAACACCATTTTGCTCAGAAGATGGGCAAAAGTCACATTGCCAGAGTGGATTTGTCTATCATAGTGAAAAGTTTGATGATAGGAACAACCAAGAGCCGTGACAGAAAATGGATTAATTTAATTGTTATTTACAGTGAGCATTTCCCCATAAGGAACCTCATTCTGGTTCTTATGGAAAGGAGTCTAAGATTTCCCTAAATGGATTCCCATTCCTTAACCAGATTCAGAGCAGTAAGGGCAGAGCTTCTGTTTGCCAGATACCTCAAAGTTTTGTGCCAGGACATTGGAATAGGTGCTTCTGGATCGTAATGAGTGCGGCAGCTGCACAGGTGGAGTGATTTATGGGACATGGGTGAAGGCATTATGGTTGATGGACCACAATGTCACTTTCTAATGTCGTGGTGAAGCGAAACTATGGGTTTGCTGCAGCAGTTCAAGTTTGACAAAATGTACCTCCCAGTGACTCTCTTGAATACTTTCTGATTTTTGCATATTGAAATTCATATATTTGCTTTTTATAATAAAGAAGGGAGCCCTGTAAGAACCATGGATGTTTTCAGAAAGTAGAGCTGGCCTTTTTATGAATACAGGCTCATAGGGCTGGCCGTGAGGTGGGGTCCAGAGGAGGAGGCCCCTTGTGGTCATCACTGATCGGGTTAGTCTAGGTCAGGGGGTGATGATGGGTCTAGGAAACATGTCATCGGGAACCCAGTGAGTAACCCTGGCAGGCTGGACCTTCACAGCATTGTCCTGACACAGTAACCATTTTTTGGTCATCCCTTGGTTCTCTGGTTCCCCTTCCCCCTACACTGGAGCCTTCATAAATAACAGAATTAGGCACACCAGTGAATATTAGTGATTAGTCTCTCCTTAAAATTTTATTGATGAGAAAGCTGAGGTCTAGAGGATCAAACTGATTTGCTTCCTATCTATAATTGAGTTTGTAGTAAATGAGGACTAAAACTAAGGTCTAGTCCACGTCGACGCTTTTCCTAGTCATCTGCCTTAGCTCTTATGCCATCTCTTTTGAACATGGAGGACTCAACGAGAAACTATTGCTACCCATAGAGTCAGCTCAGGCTGCGATAATATAATACCGTAGATGGGTGGCTGCAGGAACCAGACTTTATTTTCTCACAGTTTTGAAGACTGGACTTCTAAGACCAAGGTAGCCACATTGAGTTCCTGGTAGGGCTCTCTGCCTGACTCTCAGAGAGCGGCCTTCTCGCTGTGCTCTCATGTGACAGAGGGAAAGGGCTCTGGTCTGTCTTCTCTCCTAATGGTCTTAATCCCATCGTGAGGACTCCACCCTTGTGACCTCACCTAAACGTCATCACCTGCCTAAAGCCTTACCTCCTAATACTGTCATGTTAGGGGGAAGGGCTTCAAATATGAATTTGGGGTCAGGGACACACAATAATTGAACCCATAACATTAGCTGAAAGAACAGATACAGAGATATTTTCTGAGACCTGTCTTAATTGGGGAGTTCCATGTTCTGTGGTGTTTGGTGACTGGGCCATTGATATTTGGGGCAGAGGATGCAGACTGGGCTCAGCTCTTCTGCATTTGTGGTCTTGGTCTTCTGGTACCAATATGTGCCAGAAGAGGAGAAGGATCTTGATGTCCCCAAAGTGAAATCCTCTGTTGCTTGAACATTGATATTACTATTTGAATAATTGTGATTCAGTAATTCTAGGGTGTATTTTGAGCAGAACTAAAATGAAATCTGTATAATTAATGTCATCCACAGCATTTATTTTCTGAACTTTTTTTTAGCCAGAAAACTTTTCCATAATCTGAACATTTTCAGCAAAAGCTTCATTTCTTCTATATCTTTTCTTATATCTTTGTCTAATTAAATGGCTTAATTTTACACAGCTCTGTAGTTGAATCACAGACATTGCATGTTGAGTAACTCACTGTTTGATTACCTGGTCTCTTGTTAACTGAAACCCGGTTTTTATAGGAGGGGCCTGGAGGGAGATCCGCTCTTGATTGTGTGTCTCGGGCATGACGGTCCCAGGTCTCGCTCATGTAGAATCTGTCTCACATGGACTCCTTCAGTCCTCTTGTGAAAACCTGTGAAAGGGGATGTTTTTAGTTCCATTTTTTTATAAAGGAGAAAATGGGCAGAGAGAGAGTGGCAGTTTTGCCCATGTTCATTAGGTGGTGATTGGTAAAGTTTGGATAGGGGCCTGTGTTGGTCCAGTGGCAGAAGTTAGGATCTTAGTATTTACTCATTTCTGGGTCATTTTTACACTACTTCTCACTGGGCACAGAGGAGATATGATTGCATGGCAAGGTCAATTTCACATTCATAAAGTGCTTACTCTGCCAGATGTGGAGACGCCTGGGTGTTTGCTGTGTTGGGACAGAATTTGTGGGGGAGAGAGAAGTATGGCCAGCGGGCCTCTAATAATTATCCAGTTTCCTATTTTGGTCTTCTGATGTTTACCTTAAATGTCATTTCTTTCCTTTTTTTCCCCATTAATGATATGCTTTTATCTCAGTGATTCTTTTTTTTAAGCTTATGAGAGCATAAGTACCAGAGAACTATGCATTTACAAAAACACTTAATCTTTTCCTCCTCTCCCTCCTCTTCCTTTTTATCAGTATTTCTGTTTGTCATTTTTTTCAAAGATGCCAAATATTTAATGAAAGCAATTAAAAATATTTTTACTTTGAAAAACAGAACTGTGATGCTTCCTTTCCCTTGTCTCCTGGGCAATTTTGATATCCAGCTACCATCCTAATCTCACATTTGGAAAGCTCTACATGGCTAAACCCATTCTCTGACTTTCCCCACCTGCTTGTTCTCTTTCTTCCTACCTGGCCTGTCTTCCTCTGTTCTTCCCTCCCTCCTCCCCACCTGCCCCGGTTGGGCCTCTCCTAGTGGGTACTGGTCTTTTCTAGCGCTGCTCCATCTTTTCGGATACTCTCCCTAGTACAGCCGTGGAGTCTCTGCTTGTTTCTGCACTTGTATAAACACAGCCCTGCAGGCTGTTGAGGAGCTGCACGAGTCAGCCTTCTGTCTTCTTTCATGTTTTACTTCAGTGAGATCCTTAGGAGCATTTTCAAAATCTGTATGACTTGAATATTTTAATCCTTGTTTATTTGTTGCTTTGGCTCTGGTGCTTTATTCTCTTGGAGAATTTTTCTTTGTTAAAACTCAAAATAGATGTTTCACTGTATAATGGTGTCTGACAATGCAATAAAGTGAATTTTTACATGATAGGGACAATTGAAAATAGTATTTCAGTATTACCAATTTTTAGTGTGGGACTAAATAGTGGGTCCTTGACTTGATGGCCATCTTCAGGGAATGACCCTTTTGCTAATGAAATATCTGAATGCTTTTTTTTTTTTTAGATTTATTTATTTATACATACAAGCTGGGGTACAGGCCAGAGGTGTGGGGCGGCGAGAGGGTTCACCAGAGACAGAGTGGGGAGCAGAACAGGCAGATCAGAAATACACTGCTGAGGGGAGCAGTGGGTGAGGCAGGAGAGGTCTGCCCCACCATGTGGGAATCTCCCCAGCCGGGCGCCGAACTCCCTGCCAACAGCTCCACAGTGCAGCGCTCACCCACTGCACCACCAGGGAGGCCCGAAATATCTGAATGCTCTTAATAAAATGTCCTAAGAGCCTAGTGAATGGCCAGCACTTAAACCTTGGTTATAGATTATAACCCATGGGGTACTGGAGTGAATGGGCCCTGGAAAGCAGCCTACACTCCACTTTGCAAATGCTGTGTCGTACTGTAGCACATATCCAGGGAGCTCGCCTTTGGCTAATCCCCATTTGGGGGCTGATGGAGTCAAGGCAGCCCCGTTGGGACATGTATCATATCATTTAACCTCACCATTCCCCTTCATGTCAGAATTACTGTCCCATTGTCTCGTTACTAGCCCAGAGAGTTTGGAAGATCTGCTAAATGTCTCACAGCCCCTGAAAGAGGGCTGGGCCTTAATCTAGGTCTATTGATTCCAGCTCAGTGCTTTTGTCTTTTCTATCCTGCTGGATTTTTCTTCCCCAGAAACTGGCACAGTATAGCAAACACTCACAAGATTGAGAATAGTATAGGTATTGGTAATTTTAAGTATGAAAATGAAATCTTTGTAAATCACACTCCAGTGTCTATCACAACTTCTTCAAGTTATAATTCATCTCTGAAATAACTCCAGGGGAAACTCACTGACCAAAATTGCCTTGGTTGCAGCATATTAAACCATAAAACATGCTCATAGCCTTACAGGGAGATGTAAAAACAGCTGGCATCACAGCTTGGTTTTAAGAATCAGAGGGCCACGGCATTACTTCAGTTCCAAGGTTGAGACCTGCCGATAGGGGTTCTCAATCAGGTCAGAATTTGGAAAAGAACATTGTCTTGCACTGTTAGCTTATGACTACTTTCAAAATTTGACAACATTGCTTGTAATAACTTTGTGTTATAGAAGTTCTAACATGGCTATTCGTGGAGGAATTGTGATGCTGCTTGAATAGCCCATCTTAGGTACAGTACAGATGGGAAGATAAGGACTGACAAGTTATCTTCATGTACTACATTGTCTATGAATCACAGCCAGTACACATCAGGGCTGGGAGCAGTTCTATTTGTTTTTCTCTTTGCTGTTCAGTTTGTGTAAGTCCTGTAGGAGGAAGCTCAGACTCGGGGAGCATCTCTGGAGATGATATGAGGGAGAAGTCAGATAAATGTGATGGTTGGGAGCATGTCTGCCCAGTCACGTTCCTGATTTAGATATGAGAGCAACAGAAGACCTTGAGGTTGGTGCTAATGTATGGTCATTTTTATTTCCTAAGTCAAGTAATGCAACCTATTAGTGTATACATACTGAACAACCCTTGCCCTGGCAAAACCCAGAGACATCGTTTGTTTTGTGCACTGGGTATGCCTGAGAAATGATCCTCTGCCTCTTTCCAGTGGAGTTGTCAGTATCTCTTCCATCATTGAGGAGCATTACTTGTTGGAAGAGTCACCTGCTTAATGAGTTGAAGCCTCTCTTCCTGTGATTTTTCATCTGTAGTTCTGGAAATACTTCGATCATGCAAATGACTGAGAGCAAGAATGTTTGGTCTTACTGTCTTACTATCTCTACTTTCTTCATGGTATTCTCATGGCATCTGGCTACCTCCACATTCCTGTTTCTGTTTGCTGCTTTTGGCGGCTTTTGTTGCCCTTGTCGACACCTGGCTTGGACATGGGGACTTGCAGTAACCCCTAGTCTGCAGCCTGAGGTTGTATGGACCTTTTGAGGAGCCATAGCACCTCAAAAGTTTACTTGAGAGGATAATTTTTTCCTCCTGGTATCACTACATACTAGGTTATACATTTAGTACATCTTCTTGATGGATTGCATGTAAGATAAGTCTTGAAATGAGATAAAAGTTTTCTCTGAAAGTGTGAATGATTGATGTTGGAGAACTTCCATCTGTGTTTTTAAGAAAAAAAATCACCTCAGTCTGTGCCTCACATGCATTTAGGCTCTGTGTCCAGGTGATTTTTTCATGGAGGAGAAGCACAACCTACCAGTCCAAAAGAAGGGCATGCCTTTTGCATGCTGATCTCTTCCTAGTCTGTGTCACCAGCTCCAGTGTGCTTATGGTGGGAGGAGAGAAGATTCTTCTTTGCCTTTCTTTGCTGTAGGGACTTCCTGCATCCAGGTCAGACCTAGTGGTGACATGGAATCTCTGGTGTGAAAGCCTTGGGCGTGGCCACAGAGAGCCCTCGGGTGAGCTTCTGGTTGTAGTGGGACCTGTTTGTGATTAAAAGCCTAAGGGGCAGATGCCAAAACCTCCTGTCTCCTGATGTGCCTGCTCCATCCCTGCAGCCTGTTTGCACACTGTGCAGACCCAGTTTGCGAAGAACACGCAGTGTTGTGGTACCACCTACGCTGCCGTTTACTTAATCGATTTGGAGGGCTTGCGCTGCTCTTGGCTATGGACCTGTAAAAACAAGCTACGGGATAAAGTGGACTGAATCCTGTAATGAAAACCTTTTACCTTTTTGGAGGCCTGGTAGAGAGACATGATTTATTTTTGCCCTACCAAATAAAACGTTCTAGGAACCCAAGGTGAAAATTGGATTTTAACTGCTACTAAAAACTTGAACATATAAAATCAGCAAGTGTTGAGAGTTTTGCTTGATTAAGAGTCTGGTATAAGAGCGATGAACATAGGATGGGCCTGGGTGTCTTCCATAAACTTGATAAAACTAGAAATAAACATTAATTGTATCTTGGCAGCAGACAGTCACAGTGGAGACCTCTGTGAACTTAGCATAATCATTTCGATTTCAGGCTCATGCCTGGAGCACTGTTCCCTGCTCCTCCTTCCATGCTTCCTATTTCAGATTTAAGCTTTCTGTGATTAGGCTGAAGGGGTCTGGGAACTCTGTAAATCCAGCCAGGATATGCTTTTCTTTTGCAGGTTTTCCCCTTATCCCTTCATTCCCTCCCCTCTTATACCATCTCTCCTCCCCCTTTCATCATGCACTGTTTTTGGAAAGCACACAACATCCTGTTTAAATCATTAGAAACCATCAAGCCCTGAAAACTTCAAAGCTATGAATGATGTAACTGAAACTTCATTAACTGTGCCGGGCCATCTCTGGTTTTGTTTTACAATCTGGACATGTAGTCACCAAGAGCCTCATTCAGAAGGCTGCGGGCTGGGACCGGCAGGAACGAAACTGTCCCTGGAGGCCTGCCAGGTGCCTGTTACCTGCTGCCTCCTCAGAGCCACACCTGCCTGGACTTCATGTCACCTCCTCCTGCTCACCAGCCTGGGCGAGTGTGCTGACTCCCTTTGGTTTTCACAGCACTCGGCTCCCGCGCCACTGAATGCCCACTTAGCATTCGGCGGGCATCTGCGGCGTGTGCTGTGTGTTGGTGTAAGACGGCAGATCAGATGCATCTGCTTTTAATTTAACGGCTTGACAGAGGCAGTGGGAGTGTGTAGAAAGTGCTGTGGAGTAAAGAGAAAGGAGGAGAGAGGAGACTTCTCTCCTGGAGAGACTTTCATCACAGGATGAAGAAAGTCTGGGCAAAGGGACATTGCAAGCAGAAGCAGCAGCTTTTGCAAAAGAGAGATTATTTGGAAAGTAGGAGCCCTTGGGTATGCCCGGGGATGGGTGTCACGAGGTGGAGAGTCCCAGAGAGAAGAGAGAGCGGGAAGGACCTTCTGTGCCATGGGGGTGTGGGGGAGGAGTTGGCAGATTTCAGGCAGCAGAGAGACTCTGGGGGTGTTGACCAGTAATGTCATCAGATTTGTCTTGAGAAAGATGACAGAGGAAGCCATTTGGAGGATTTTTATAGCTGTTGAGAGACCCTTCAGGGGTAAGGCCTGGGCATCGCTTGCACAGCGGGGGCAGCACTCAGGTTGCTGCATGACGAGCCTTGGGATTGGTCCACAGCACAGGACCTGTTGTCCCCGCTGGGCTGGTCTAACTCCAGGCCTCACCTCTGAGCGTCTCCTGACCTCCTGTGCCTGACTGGGGGCATGAGATACATTTTGGCGTTTGACAGCTGGGGTCCCTCCACTCGCCCCTGAGCCCCAGTCCTTTGCCTGCTCAATCTCCAGCACCATCCCACTCGCTGACCTCTCTGACCTCTCTGGGTCAGACGCTTGGCTGCCCGGAGACTTGTCTCTGCCTCAGCCAGCTGGACTCAGCCAGGAATCATTTTTTGCCCTGTCCTGTTCAGACCAAAGCTGCTTGTGGATGGGACCTTTGCCACCTTATCAAGGTTGACACATGGGCCATATCCTTATAATTCTGTCACCTGGTAATCTATAGCTGCGATTTAAACAGACGGTTCGAATGAAAGTTTAAAAGCTTCCATTGAACTTTTAAGGTTCTTCCCAAGGGAAAAAAAAAATGGCCTTGGAAGCTCATATTCCACACAGTGCTGTGAGCAGTGACAGATTTTCATTAGACTTTAAAAATGCCAAGGAGCCCTTGGAAATAGGCTTGTTCCTCTCAGTGCCATGTTGATTCTGCTCTATTTGGGGTTGAAGTCTGAATGCCCCTCCCATTGTGTCAATACCAGGGAAGTGTTTTATGACGTGACTGTGAAGCACAGCAGTGCTCTCCAGCGGAGCATCCTGCACTCAATTAACCTTCCTATTTCACACCTCATCATTGCAGTGTGGCAAAGCGCTCCCTGGCCTTTCAAAGCAGGAGGACTGCTGCGGAACCGTGGGTACCTCCTGGGGCTTTAACAAATGCCAGAAATGCCCCAAGAAGCCGTGTAAGTGATGTTTCATCATTCCTTTGCAGGTTAATGTGGCGTATCTGTTTTCTTACCATTACCGTTTTTCACGATGAGACATTAACGTTCCAAAGAACTTCCGAATTCTGGAGCACCCTGTTGCATTGCCAGAAACTGGCATGTCCATATAAACTGTCCTATCCATTCTGGTTTTTAATAAACACAGTTATCAATTACCTTCTCCACTTGGATTATTTATTTACGAAGTCTCCTGACTTTGGAATGCGCCAAATAGGCTCTTAGGGGAAGAGAAACAAAGATATAGTTAAAAATAATCACTTATTTCAAGCCCTATAAAAAAACAAGTGCAGTTACATCTTAGGTTAATGTGTTTAAATGACATTTTGATTATCACCACAAGTTCTTTGTGAGTTTTGTTAATACTACATGTTTTCAGTTTTTATTAAAAGGAAAAGCTCAAATGCTGAATTATGAAAATTTATAATCGCTAAGATGCAGTGTTTTTCCCCTTCTCTTCCGAGTCACTGCTTTTTACTATCCCACTTCTTAGTGCCATGATCTCTGCTGATATCCATGTGCTTTGATTAGCCCATAAAGCCTGTTTTTCAAAGCACATTGAGTTGAATAAATCCAGATGAATATCTTTCTGCTACTTTCTTCCCAGTTATAGTTTGCATTTTAGTTTTTAAATGTAGCAGTCCTTCTAGATAACTCATGTCCAGGAAATAGATCTATAAAGACAGAGGAAATTTGGTTTGAGGTTTTGTTTTTTAATATACTTAGCACATTTGTGCCAAGGAAGCAAATAATGATTTTTCTCAAGCATCTTCCTTTGCCTTGTATCGCTGAAGGTTTTTATAGTTTTTTTTTTTATAATCTCTACCACAAAGAATTTCTTAGCTGCTTCATATAGGTAGTTTTTATTCTTCATAAACATGTGTTGATTTGATCGATACTCTCAACTGTCTTTTAAACCTCTCCATTCAGTCTAGAAGCTGCCATTGTGGAGTCACCATGCCACGTCTTCCCCGTGGACCACTTCTTTCACCAATGTGACAATTTGTTTTAAACAGTTGTCTCTCATTTGTACCTTCTTGATGCTCAAACTTACATATTCTCTAAATCCTTTCATACCTGAAGTTAATTTTATTTATTTTGTTGCTACTGTTCCTCTCCTCTTCTAGAGGACCAATCTGTGGAAACACCCACTGAAGTTTGTGATAAGTAATGAATTCTCCATTTAGGGACAAAAGTCATTTAAACAAGGCCATTGAGTATGAGAGAAAGTCCCCAGTAGACTCCGCTGCTTGGTAAGATCGGCAGTGTGCATTGCCAGCAAGTGGATTATTGTGATGTTCCCTTTTTGCTTAAAAATTATCTGGGAACATGTCCGAAGGGTTATCTAGGAGACATTTGGTGTGTGGTTTAAAGAACATGGATTTTGGAGTTAGGTATACCTGAGTTTGATGCCTGACTCTGTTTTTTGCTGTTGAGTCTTTTAGATTGTGATCAAGAGTCTATCTAAGCTGTTAGAGGAACATGGCTTGTTTTTTGATTTGTTTTGTAACTGCCTTCCCTGCCCTCACCAGGGATATGGTGGGGGCTGGTGGGTTTCCCAGTGCTAGGCTTAAGTCAGAAGAAAAAGAAGTCTGGTTCTTACAATTTTGTTTTGGATCTTCATGTTTCTCTAAAACTTTTTCCATCTTATCTCTTACTTTTCTTTTCCCCCTTTCTATCTTTTTCTTAGCTGATTCTCTAGCCTCTTTTCCAAATCCTAAAGTAGCAAGGGAGAAAAGGATATTAGAGATGGGGGGGGTCATAGTTCTTTTTTTAAAATCCCTAACTTCCACCCCTGACCTTTCATCATTTTTATCTAGAATTGCATCATCTGGGGAAAAATTCACTACTTTATATGGTTTTGTTAGCTCTCTATTTCAGTGTTGTTGATAATTTAAGTAGAATGTGAAAGTACAAAGCTGCTTTTGCTTTTAAGTAAATGTTGATGAAAATAAATTCATGTGTTGACTCATAAAATACATGAAATTGAAGAGATTGATTCCACTTTAGGGAGAGCAATGTGGATTATGAGTGAAGTAAACTGTTAACATCTTGACATTCAGTCCGCCTGCGCCGTCCGCAGTGACTCACGCCTGAGAAACACGCTCAGGGTCATAGTCTTCCTGTGTCTTTTCAGAACCTTCCCTGGTTGGTACTACTCTCTAAATCATGCTCATTTTGGAAGAGAGCAGACTTGGCTTTATATGCTATGATTTTGTGTTCTCATCTATCTCTCTCTTTTTTTTTTCCCTCAAATTTTAGCTTTCAACTGGTTTTACTTAATGCTTGAAGTTTTTGTTTAACCACGTACAAAAAAGACCTTTCATTGCTGATCATTTTTTACTGTGACAATGTAACTTTCAATCTGCAAGTGATTTTATTAAATCATTTGTAATCTCTTAGAAATATGCTTCACACAAACAAGTCTCTTGTCTTTTAAAAGCTTTTAGGAGGAAATGAGCATGTTATCCTCAGCTGCGAAAAACTGGAGGGACTCATCTGGTTTGATCCCTGTCCTGAGGCAGCTGCCTTTGACCACGACAGTATCTCTTTTGCCTTTGAGCAGTTCACTGTCTGTGATTCCCACCATCTCTGCTGGGAGCCTGCTCCAGTGTCCTTGTTATTGGGGGTGAGACCAAGGAGCTGGGTGGGCGGCTCCCCACGCCAGCCTTGGTCTCCTCCTAACGCACACTTTCCAGATTCCCCATTTGAATCATTGCTGAGACATTTTCAAGGATCTAAGAAGGGGTAAATGAGTCAAAGAGGGGAAGAGGAGGAGAAGGAGAGAAATACCACTAGTAAATATTCACCCTGTGGTGAGAATAAATGGCAAGTATTAGGGGCAAAATTATTCACCAAAAGAAAATTTCCTTTTGTTTTTCAGTTTTCCTTCTTTCTTATTCAGGTCTTTTTAGTGATCTAAACACCACTATTTTGATTACATCCTATTTTGACTCCTCATCTGCCATTATCTTCTTAATAAAAGAATACCTTTTTGACTGCATGAAATAGCAATGGCATCTGTCACTTAGGGAGGGCTTACCTTTGTCAAGCACTATGGTTGGACATTTTGCATAAATGCTCTCTAAACTCCATCACAGCCCTACCCTGCTTGGTAGATGTGAATTTTGCCAGAATTGCCATTGGAAACCCAGGTAGCTTGTCCCCTAAGGTTGCAGAGCTATTGATAGAGCCAAGGTTTGAACCTAGGTCTGCTGGCACCTAAACTTAGGTTGTATCTACTATGTCAAAGTCTCTCAGGTCTCATTTGAGAGTGTCAGAATCTCAATGAAAATTATTTTGTGGATAAATAGGGGATTAAATACTTGTATTACTGATGTGGTTTTTGCATGGTGATAACAGCCTCTTCATTATCTGGTTCCCGCTCATCACTGCCTGTTCTCCCCAGTGCCTGAGTAGGACACCTGAGCCTTTCCGTAGATGAGCATATAATTTGTGAACAGTGTCATTTGGGAGTGAATTGGTGTGCAATTAGTGAACTAGAGCAAGAGGCCTCATCCAAAACTGTCCCAGGCAGAACAGCATAGGCAGTCCTCACCCCTATGATAAGAAAATGCAAATGTCTAAAGCAAGTACTGGGAAGGAATAGATCCTTTGTGATAAAAATAATGAATCACTGATTTTAAAAAAATATAGTAGTCTTATGATTCATTCAATTATCATAATAAAGATTTGCTGACAATTTATTGGAACTGTTACCTATTGTAGAATAAGTCTACTGAAAAATAAAGCTAATGTGAAAGAAATTGCCATGCATTGAATTGGTATCTTTGAAACGAATAGTCACTAATGCCTTAAATGACTTTGGTGATCCTATATAGGTAATTTAGGACTTGAAGAACTGGAATAAAGCGTCTGTGTAACAAGCTACTATTTCCTTCATTACAGCTTATCATGGGTATAATCAAATGATGGAATGTCTACAAGGTTTCAAGCGGGTTAACAACACTTTCTGTCAAGGTAAGCTTAACTGGATTCATTGGTATGAAATCAACAGTTATTTTGGCTCTTTGGAGACCTGTGTTTTGTGACACATCATTCATTAGCTTTACAGGTGAGAGTCATGGAATGAATCAGCACCTGCTCCCTTCTTGTAGGTGGGGAAATACAGAGGTTTCACATGTGGTTGCTGGAATAGCGTCACTGACATTACAGCAACGTTACAGTAATGTTGACAGTAGAGCGTAACTGATTGCTGTGCTCAGATGCATGTGTGGGCACATGTGTGCACACGTGAGCACACATGTACCGGCCGGTCCTGCTGCCTTGCTGACCCATAATTGGGCAGCAGACTTCCCTTTTCATTCTACTCAGAATGATGCCGGCCACCTGAAAGTATTGAGGTAGTAAATATTAGAGTGAGCACACATTTCTTGGGTAATAGGAGAAGTTGTGTAACTAAATGTGAAATGCCCTGAGTATTTTTTTCCCCTCAGTTTATTTTTCAAGAGGTGTGCAAGCAGGGGGATCACTGAGATCATTTAGTCCACTTTATACAAGAGGACATTCAGGCCCAGAGAGGTTAAGTGGTTGGCCTGTGGCTGCAGAGCTGAGTTTCTAACTCAGGTCCAACAGTGCTGGTTTAGCACCCATGCAGGAGTTATTTTGTGGGATGCCCAGTCACTGCTCTTAATTTCCTCTTATATGTCTAGGGCAAAGGTGTTGTTATTAACATGGAAATATGTGTACATGAAAATAAAGGGACAACATGCCTCCAAGAGCCTTACTGAACTAAAACCATGTCAAGAGCATAGCTGACTTGTGATCTGGGGCTCTGTATCCTGGACCAGTATGTGTCTATAATACAGCATAAATTAATGACAGAAAATACATTAAAATACAGAAAATACATTGAAGTGGTTTATGTCTTAGAAATATCTCAACTACCTGAGAATTAAAAAAATTTTTTTTGTATAAGAAGAACTGGAGTGTAGACCAGAGGTGTATGGGCTAAGAGGATTCACCATAGACAGAGTGGGGAGCAGAACAGGGCAATCTACTGAAATACACTGCTGAGGGGAGCAGCGGGCGAGACAGGAGAGGTCTGTTGCACCATATGTGGGTTAGCTTGGCTCGAACTCAGGCTGTAGTGGTGAGAGTGCTGAGACTTAACCCCTAGGCTACCAGGAAAACCCCTGAGAATTTTCTTAAATAGTTCCATAGTGAATCTGTGCAACTTTTATGATATGTAAGACCTTTGCTGATTCAAAGAGTACTTTGAAATGCACATGAGTGTGGCATGTCTTTAAAAGATTTTGCTTTACATTATTATAAACCATCACATGTGAAAGAGTGTTGGAAAGAATTTGATGCTCAAGGAGAGGGCACCCAAGCCACTTTTTGAAAAACACCCGCTAAGCTTAGTACCATGAGAATAATGGATTTATTGACATTATTTAGCAATCACAATTGAAGATATCATTAAAAGATTGTTTTAAGTGGATGGAGGATTGAATAAATTAGATGGGAGAATGAGTTAAATCAATGACTAGATGGTTAAATGTATACTACACAGTATAAACTGGTTAGTGTTTCACGGGTTTGGATAAACTTCTGTATGTAACACTCTAACCCATTTTCAGGATGGTTTAGTAGATGAGTAGGGCATTGGAAGTGAGGACTTTATACTCAGCCCAGCAACCTGATTTTGAGGTCTGGCTGTTCATTGTCTTTTGGCCGCAAATCATCTGTGCTTGTGAAGACCTGGGCACACACTTGTGTCGAGCCTGGAGAAGTGCAGACTGAAGACAAACAAAATGGCTTCCTTGTAGACACATCTTTAAATGTTTGTAAACATGTCTTTAAATGTCTGATGAACTGTCACACCAAACAAGACTTTTACAAGTTGTTTCAAAAGCCAAGGTCAATAGAATGGAGTTACAAAGAGACACAGTTGCAGCAACTCTAAGCAGGTCTTTTTTTTTGGAAACTGTACTGAAACACCCCTGGAAGTCATGGCTTCCTGCACAGAGAGGTGGTGCCAAAGATGCTTACCTGGCAGAGGTTGCCACGTGGTGTTTCTGTCCTGAGCAGTACAGGGTAACCTGCCTCTGTAGGAGCATTCCAGTTCTCTGATGCTGGCATTACTCTGTCCTGGGGATGGAAGTTGTGCAGGAGAAGATGACATTTAGACTCAGCGCATGAGTTTTAGCCACTGCACATCTAGTTTCCTCAAGTGTCCCCTGGGACCAGGTGTATCTACTTGCTCTCTCAGACCATAGACAGAGAAGGATCCTTATCTCTCTTTCATCATTCTAATCCTGCCTGACTAGGTAATTGCAGGACATTCTCTCTGGAATGTTAAATGCTCCTAATTTCTCTGAATGTCAACTAATGGAGACTCTACATATTTTCTCCAGGTGGGATGAAATGTTGCCATTATTAATTCCAATTAGAAACTGGGAAACAGAGTATATGTACAAGGAGACACAGATAATAAGACAGCCACCTGGATTAAACTTCCAGTTGCTTCTGTATTGTGCAGCCTGTTTCCTTTACCCAATTATGCGAGCGCACACATACCCACACATACTCATCTGCAAAGTCTTATTGAGGTAATAGTAATTTGGATAGAAGATAGGCTATAGTGAGAGTTATAAAAATGAAAGTAATCAATATTCATTTGGTTTTGTTTACTAAGAAAAGATGGTTATCCAGTACTTTCCTTCTGACAGCTGGTTCGAGGTACTAACAGTTTGTGTTCCTAAGATTCCACTTTAAAAGTGAAATTTGCAAGAACCCACTTGCTGTCTCATTGAGTGGAATAGATTGGAGAATGATTTAAATTATTGCTTGAAGTTTTTAAAACTGTTTCTCTCCTGGTGGTAAGGAGTGACTTTCAGCAAGTTTAGTTCTTACTTAGTGTGTCAGATGGTTCCAACCCAGTCAGTTGCACTGATGGTCAGCAACACTGAATCCTGGCTTGCGTTTGTCTCAGGAGGATATTTGCAAAACAGTGCTATACTTTTTGGCTTGGATTCTGAAGTGAAGTATCACAGAAAATCCTATTTCATGGTGCCTCACGAAGGCACCGCTAAATTACACTACAGAGAAGATTGACTCATAAAATGATTTCATTCGGCATAATCTATTAAAATTGCTTTTGAGAGAAGGGCTTAATTTCAGCCCCTCTGTGATATTATTGGTCAGTAAAATTAAATAGAACTTTCTCACATTACATGAATATACTCAGTTTTCCTGGAGCCTTGAAGCTTTTCGATTTTGTTATCCTAATACTTTTCAAAAGGAACCCATTTAGCATCTAGTTACTTGTGCATTCCACATTGTTCTTATAGTTTAATGTCTTCTCCGTTTACAAAGTGAATTTAAAATTAAAGTGATTAATAACTAGAATTACTTTATTTCCTTCAACTAAGTGAACGAACAACCTGAAACAACTTTTCGTAACGTGCGCTCAGTAACAAAGAACCAACTGTGCACAAGTTAATTTGAGGAGCTTTCAAATAAGTGCTCTCAGAGTTAGGTTTTTTACTCCTTTCTAAGCAGTGCCTCAATTATCTTTTCAAAGGAATGATTTATTACATATACACACATGGAGTTCTAAAACCTGCCTCTCTACCCTCAACATTATGGAACTGTTATAATTTGCTTCATTTATCATAACAAACAGTACAATTATATTTCCTGGTGGATCTAGAGCAGCATTTGTCATTTGCCATTTGATTATTATGCTAGAGGTTTGGTGTAGAAATGGAATTAAATGAAGTAACACCTCATGGAAATGACAATAGGAACTCTACTTTCCTATGTTTTACTCTAAGACTCAGTTCTTTGCATTTTGATCTCTTGCCCACAACTTTGCTTTGAGATAAATGGGTTCTTAAATTAGGTATAAATTTAAGTTTCAAACATCAAATTTGGTTCTGAAAGTCCCTTTGGGACAAATGAATCTATTTGTGAAATCTTTTAGGAAACACAAATAATCTCTTTTGATAAACTAAAATAATTGACCTATTTACCATTTAGAAGTATAAGGTAAACTTAGTTTTATTTTCTACATTTTAAGTATGTGTCCAAGTGCTGTGGGCACTGCCAAAATGTCTAATTAGGGACTGCCCACACTCTTACAATCCAGTGTTTTCATATTTCTTTTTCATAATTTTAAAAACTTTGAAAAATACTCAGTTTTCCACAACATGAATTGCATTGCAGAACCACAGACTGAGAATATGCAGTGATTGGTGAATAATGCTGTGCCTTTGCAACCAAATTAGCTTGAATCAGCAGGATGCAATTTGCTTTACTCACTCTCCCAACCAGCTGAATTTGACCTGACTCCAGATGAGCCTGTTAAAGCAAATATAAAAGAGTTGTCCACATAACTTTCTTTTGGCGTCATTTTATTACACCGGTTGTTCAGCTTAAAAAAAAAAATTTACAAAACAGATACCTTAGGATATGGTAATACTCATTACCAAAACTCTCACTGAAGGACTCCTTTTAGATAGAAAGCACCCCAAAGTGCATCTGAAAACAAATTTTACTTGGACCAAAGAAAAGGTAATGCCCCCCACCCCCTTGGGAGGGGGCATATTGCTGTCAGAATGAGACTCACCAGACTTGAGTAATATTCCATATGAGTAAGCCATTCATAGAACTTTCGGTTATGAAGATTACTATCCTTAGAAGATCACTGTTCTCAAATATAATTTAAAAATCAAGGCAGTATAAGTGCTGTTAGAAAGGAACCAAACAGTATGAAATTTCAGAGGAAAGATTTCCACTTTGTTAGAAAATCACAGTATTTAAAAGCATTTTCTGTAGCAATCACATTGTCTTTCTTATTTCTAAAAAAATAATACCTATCTATTATTTGTTTCCATAATATGTTCAACACAGTTTTATTCTTATAACTCAAAACTAGGGAAACATATAAAGAAAAAGGAAAATTTCTCTCAACTCCTACAAAAATCGATGTATTTTCCTTTATTTTTTTGTCAGTTATATTGGTCTGTAGAAATTTGAAATTATGTTTTATGAATGACTGTGAAAGCCATTTTTACTTAATTCATAGGGAACACATGCCAGTGTTTACTAACTAACTTCTAAAAATTAAAAAAGGCTGAATTTTTGGTGTGTGAATTTTATTTCACTAAAGATGTAGATACACACATATAAAACTTTTTTTAAAAGTTATTTTCATTCTCATGTAGTGGCCCAGTTAATTAACAAAAAGTTAATTTTTAAATTTTAGAACTCATTTAACCCTTTCCCTGACACTGGATTTTCAGGTTGGCTCCCATCGTTCCTTCTGTGTCATGCGGTCAGGAGCGGGCTGCACGTCCAGCCTCACATGACTCTGATGACATTTAGAGGGGAAATGGCTGGCTCCCTGGCTTTGACTCATGTTGTGCACATGACCTTCCGGAGAACATGTGCGTTTCCCTCCCCGCAGAGAAGATGGGCAGAGAACATGGGCATTTTCCTGGCTGCACGTGAGCGAGCCCACTTACGGTGCCCCTCCTCCCCTGCTTTCTCTTCTTGACAAACTTGAAAACAGAACGGGTGGCTAAACAGTGTGTCTGCTTTACTTAGGCCCCGTACATTGCTAGTGAGGCTTTTCCCCAGATGTTTTCTGTGGAACATCACTGTGAGCAAGAGGGTTATTTTTATTGTCTTGCTGGAACTCTTACTGGTTTCAGTACTTTCTTGTGAGCTCTCTCAGTGACACCTTCAAATCACTGTCATCTGGCACGGATGACCTGGGGTGAGGAAGTCATCAGGGTCGAAGGCAGCTACGATGCAGGTGTGAGCGAGCATGTGCTGTGCTTGCACCTGGTGACCCCACAGGTATAGGTGAGAGTGATTGACCAGACTGTAAAGGCATTGGGAGAACACAGGCCGAATTTCAAATCTGTGTTACTATAGTGCCTAGTAGCTGGCAGTGTACGTTTTCAATTGTAATGTTTTTTCATTGAGGTAACATTGGTTGATAGCACTGATTAGAATGCCAGGGTCAAGGTTCACACCTTTCCTGACGAAAGTGACCTCGCCCATCACCACAGCTCCCATAGTCTTCCACCATGGTCCACCATGGTCCCTATACTCCCCACCCCTTTCCTCTGGTATCCTCAGTTCTGCAGTCACATTTCTAGGGTTTGTTTTGATTCAAATTTGTCAGTTCCTTTGTTTTGTTTCCTTATTATCCACATATGAATGAATGGATGGAGCATTGATCTGTTGTGTTGATTTTCGTGGTGCTGAGTCTTTAATAGAAAGTGCTCTGTATGCTCCTCCTCCCCTCCCGCTCTCTGGCTTCCCTCCCCCTGGCCTCCTCTCCCCCACCTGCCTCCTTGCAGTGATGCTAAAATGTCCAAGGGCATGGTGATAATGTGGGCATAAACAGTGTCATTGACAGTGATCCTGACACAGCAAGTGACCCAGGCGGTCTGTTTCCTGAGTTCTCCAGTGGTCAGGCCCAGTTTAACCCTTTTGTTTAACCCTTTTGTTTACCAATCCCTGCTAATTTAACCCTTTTGTTTAACCCTTTTGTTTGTTAATCAATCAGTGCTTTCTCCGGTCTCATATTCCTGCCAAGACTCTCCCTAGGTGGGACTTACCAGAACAGTTGCTCTGCTTCACATCACTGTAGACTTTATTTACATGAGGCTTTTCTCCTTATGGTGTTACTTAGGAATAGCTCTATAGTTTTCTCTTTGCTAATACATTTCATTTTGACCACTAGTGTCTATATATCTGTTTTTTAAAAATCTACCTATTTATGTATTTTGCTAGTATTTGTTGAATGTGGAATTAGGTGCTTTAGATGTGACAGAACCCTGTGATATGTGTTATCTTTTTTTAAAAAACTTTTCTCTTTTTCCTTCTTTATTTTTTAATGAAACTGAGTCTTGAGGTTCAAAGCATCAAGTAATCATGGGCTGCATGGGAGAGTGGTGGCTTTTACCCCTGAAGCCTGGACACCCCTCTCTGCACTGCTGAGATTTATATAGCAGCTTGCAGGTTATGAATGTGCTTCTAACATGTTTGTATGTCATTAATTCCTGACGGCTGCATCTGCTCCTTACAGGTGGGCCCCGGGACGGACGCAAAGCCTGCTGGGAAACAGTGGTGCTGGGCATGGTGGTAGAAGCAGATGCTTTCACTGTCTTAGAATACTGTTACTTAGCTCAGGAGACTATGAGCCTCTTGAGGTGGTTTGGTTTAGAAAACAAAGACTGCTCTTCCTCTTTCTTTTACAGTAAATTTTCTTGCTTTAAATGGGTCTTCATTGCAGTTAAAAAGTATTGTTCTGTCATGTTTTTAGGAAGCATTTCCTGAAGTCTTTAAAAGCAGAGGATGGGTGCTTCAAGAGTTTCCTCTGACATTCCTTTGGATTCTGAGGCACTCCTCTTCTTACACTGCCCCTTGCCCTGACAGTTAGCAGCTGCTGTACTTGAGCAATAATTCTCACACATCAAGGGACAGTTGGGCAGTTTTGCTGACACAGTGCCCAGTGCGGTGTGGGTGATCCCAGCCAGGTGCCCTCTGCAGCTGTGGGTGTCTGGGGCCCTGTGTCCAGGATGGGCGCAGCTGGGGTGACTGAGCTCTCCCCAGCCTAGTCTCTCATCTCCTAGGTGCCTCGTGTGGGTGTTGTCATGGTGGCGAAGTTCCAGAAGGAAGTGAATGAAGCCCCCAGAGCTTCTCCTAGGCTTGGGTTGTCAGGCTGTCCCTTCTGCCTTATTCCAGTGGGTGAAAGAAGTCACAGGCCACCCTGTGTTCAGGAGTTGGGGAAGTAGCCAGAAAATCACAAAGCACAGAGTGTGGGTAAGAGGAGAGGTGGAGAATTGGGGCTGTCTGAAAAATCAAACATCTGTTTATACAGATGTAGCAAATATAATGGATTTTGCTTAAAAAAAAAAAAAAGGTCTTTAGCACTGTGAGGTCACCACGTCTAAACCTAGGAGCTATTATGAAAAAGTATTGTTGGAAAAAATATTCTGATAATTATACTAGAACTTGTGTAATTACATTTAAAAATATTTTCCATTCAAGTATTATCTATTTATCTATAAAAAGCAATATACAATTTATAGACGTACCCGTGAATTACTACAAAGTAAACACACCTATGTGTTTGTCACCCAGGTCAAGAAATAGAACATTACTTGTACCCCAGAATCCACCCAGCCCCTTCATAATATGCTTTCTCTTTTCCAACATAATCATTATACTAACTCTTAAAAACTTAGGTCAGTTTTTCAATGACCTTTCAGATTAATCTTGTGATGTTTGCTGTGTCTGGCTTTTTTAACTCAGCCTCATGTGACCTATATGTTTTCTAATATTCAGATTTCTAGCTAATGGGGTCATTGTCTTTATTGATGCTTTCATTTAAAATCTTTTCAGTGCTTCCCCCCCCATCCTTCAACATGTGCTGTGACTTCTCAATTTCTGCAGCTTTCTCTGTACTTACAGGTTTTCTGTGAAGTTTCCTTAAGGAAATTGGTTGCTGTTAGGTTTGTTTCTTTCTAGGAGGGCATAGGGATTAAGTATATGATGAAACTTAGAATCCATGGTTCTTGCTATTTATTTGTGAAGTGATTGTAGAAAATCAATAGCCATGAACTGAGACTGGAGTCAACCAGACAAAAATTCAGATCTTCAAAACACATAATGTTTAAATTCCTTTTTATTTAGTCTACCATAGATGAAGCACAATGCACTATTGTATTTATTGTGCTAACTGGGAGTGCGGAATGTGATGCTGACTCATGTTTTGCAGTATTCACTGCCTAAAGGGCTTGATCGGTGACTTCACTGTCTTAAAGTGCTATTTTACTGTCCTTGGCATCCCTTTGGAACTAGTTTCTAGTTTAAATAAGCACAGTATTTTCAGTAAGAAGGTAAGCACGTTTGATCTGGCTGGAGCATCCAAGTTCAGGATTTAAAAATCCAGCCATGACCGGTACCTTCCATTTTAGAATTATTTTCTGTTGTGTCCTCTCGCTGTGCTGCTATCACTGAGCTAGGATTCAAAAAGGAAATGTCTGTTTATTTTATTCACTCTTCTTCAGGAAAGACAGTGGTGGAGTTGGCCGTTTGCACATTGTTTTTTCTAAAAGCCCTTTAACCTCAATCTCTGGGGCTATAAAACCAGTGGGGAGATGCCTGTTGTGTCATGAGTGGTGAGAAACCCCATGATGGATTCCTGTTACTGTGGATGTTTTTTTTTTTATTGTTATTTATGTCTTTTACATTTTGTATTCCCCTTGGGCAGCCCACCACCAATTCACCCGTGATCCCTCTCCATGGTCCCCTGTATTCTCCTCTCTTCCATTTTGTGCCCTTATTCTCCCCTCCCCCCCACCCCGGATGTTTCAAGGAGAAATGAAGGTGGTGTCTGGAGACCACAGTCAGACCCCAGTTCCAGCAGAGACGTGTATGTTAGTAGCAGCATCTTCCAGGTGGAACACACATGTATCAAGAAATAAATGCAAGCCGTTCTCTGGACCCTGATAATTCTTTCATCATGTTACCACAAAGACCAAAGGAGTGAAAGGAAGGGAGTTTCTCCCATAGTGGTTTACCTGCATGCAGTGACGCTGGAGCTGCAATCCATCTATGCTAGATTATCACTTTATAAAGATGGGGCATTTAAAAGCCAGAGGATTTATGATAGCAGCAAGGTTAGGTCAAAGCAAATAAAACCACGAAGGCCCACCCTAAGAGCAACATTTCACAAAATGTGCCCCAGAGACCACCAGTCCAGAGGGATGTCAATGGAGGGTGTGTGAAAAAGGGTTTGTAAGCTGTGTGTGTTCAGAACATTAGATTCTGGCCAGAGGATCTCTATGGGCTCAAGCGTGTGGACACTGCAGAAATCTCACCCCGCTTGTGTTTTGTACAGAATTCCTGGGGTTCAGCTGCTCTAGAACATTGCTCCTCAAATGGTTTTTTGCATTCGTATCCTAAAAAACGTTGAGACTGACGCATCCCCGCATTCTTAAACCGACACCTAGTTTGTTCATTAGAAACTAAGTGGATGGAATAGACTCATTTCTGGTATGTTTATGTTAGATATGGACTTAAAGCATATTTTCATCAAAACCTTGGAGCTGAGGAGTTAGCTCATTCTCTCTATGAATCATATCTGCTATCTAACCTAATTGGCAAAGCCAGGCCTTCTTAGGAAATAGATCAGACTTGCTGCTTTTCCTGTGACTCTCACTCAGAAGGGATTTATTTGTGAATTGTTCACTTGTTGGGCACTTTGAGAATTTTATGTTGTAGGACAATGTACCTGAAAGTCTAGACAGTTTCCAAATGGGCAAGAGCTGTACCTTAAATTTGCGAAAGGAAGAAGGTGCTGAGGGAAGGGGAAGGAAAAGAGAGATTGGCAGAGGTGATTATATGCAGGTTGCTGTTAGAAAGGGAAACATAGAAAGACCTGACATGTAGAAATTGATTCCCTTAAATGTATCCAAGCATGTTTATAACCCATGGATTTGCATGAGGTACCTTCAGGGGTTCATGTACCCAGTGTGAAGCTGCTTCTCTGGAAGTTCAGGAAATACCTATGTCCTCTTAGAGAGTCCATTCCTTCTCTAAGTTAGTGATGGCTGTTTAAATAGCTAAATGGTCTGCCTGGCTAGGACAAGTATTTACCTCAAAAGGTATTTTTCTGTGCTTTCTGGTAGAAGTCATATTGCTTAGTTGTAGGATGAAATTCCATCCCATCAGCAAAAACAATATACACAGCAGAATCTCATGAAGTTTAATAGTTTTACAGAGTATTAAGACCTTTATGTTCTTTTCCTGCCTCGTTCCTAATTCCTGTTGGTTACTGGACCTGCCTCATTTCTTGTATAAACCTGCATCACTAAAAAGCCACTTTGTAAATATACATACTTTTCTGTAGGAAGATACCTCAAAGTGTGTATTTTTCCCATAAGGGCACTTAGGCTATTTATACTATAGTTTGCATTCCATGTCATGCTTTATTCCTTGCCATTTCTACCCTGGAAACTGGTAGGTTGTTTTGAAATGAGATATTTAAGCTGTAAGTGATTATCTGGTGCAGTACCTTTGTATTGCAGAGGGGGAAACTAAGATTAAGAAAAATTCAGTGACTTGCTCTAGATAATACTATTTAAGCATCCTGGTTAGATCTGAAACATATCTTAGAGGGATAGTTCTTCCATTAGATTTCCCCGTCTCCCCTTAGCCCTTTTAAAAAATGTGATCTTAGGGGCCTCTCGTGGCACACGGGGCCAAGTCTCAGCACCATGAAGCTACCTGCAGCCACTGCAGCAGAAGTTCGATCCCGGCCAGGGAGCTGACCCAGATGGTGCAGCAGACCTCTCCTGTCTCGCCCACTGCTCCCCTCAGCAGTGTATTTCAGTTAGTCTGCCTGTTCTGCTCTCCACTCTGTCTCTGGTGAATCCTCTCACCCTCCACCCCTGCCCCACCACACGCACACCTCTGGCCTGCACCCCAGCTCTTGTGTACATAAATAAATAAATCTTTAAAAAAATGTGATCTTGGACAAAATATGTCCATAAAATAGGAATAAGTATTTTGTGTTTTTAGCTATTCAGAATCCTGAATTTCTGAAGTGCCATCGAGATATTTAATATGCTGTATGAGGGATGATGAGGACCCTCACCTCATTGTAGTAGATTATTTTGTCATTCCTGGTATTGAGGTAGTAAAGCTTCGTTTTATTAGGTTGTTTAAAGAGAGTCTTTTGTACATGTTTCCTAATTACTCTATTTGCATTCTCTGGGAATAGATGCCTTCCCTTCGATTTCTGTTGTTTTAGGCTGAACAAAAGGACATTGACAATTTGCAACCACTGTAGATCTATAAGAAGAGTATTTTTTTGGTTTTTGTTTTTTTATCTGCAATACAATTTTGTTTTATTTTCATTTTTTAAAATGAATTTCTTTTTAATGGAGGTAATATTAGAATCCCCCATCAGACATCAACACCGTAGGGCACCCACCACTATGCCACCCATAGTCCCACCATAGTCCATTGTGCTTCCTTCCCTCTTTGTTCTTACCCCTCCCCCCATGCTTCAGGTCTGTAGTCAGCTTTCAAGAGTTGGTTTTTAGCTTGTCTTTATCTGACTTTAGTTTGGTTGCTCTGTATTCCACATATTAGTAATACTACCTCATATTCACCTCTCTCTTTCTGGCTTACTTCACTTAGTAGACTACTTAGAAGAGTAGTTTGTATTATTGAACTTGATTTGACATGGCCTCAGTAGCCCTTTGGGCAGACACACTGTAAATGTTTTAAGTAAGTGGAGAAGTATGTAAACCCTCATCTTAGCTCTAAGCCCCACGGATTTTGCCTGCTCTAAAGGAGCATATGGGACTCATGAGCTTCTCTCCTGATTTCTGCTTTCATGACCTGCTATAGCCCAGCAGCTCAGATGGGGGAAAGGGACTGGGTGACTGGTTCTTTGAGAGAGCGAGCTCTTCACCACCCATACTGACCTTCGTTGTTTACCTCAGTAAACGATACTGTGTGGAGTATCTATCAAAGGATGGAATTCTACAGTGTGCCAGAGGAATATGGTGATCTACAGAGGGTAAATAATGAACCAGTTCATATGTTTATCCATGTATTCTTAACCTAAGTACAACAGATACTTTCAATTTAACCAGAACATGTCAAGGGAGATTGGCTAACCCTATAAAATGAGACATCTGAAACATAATTGTATTTGTCAAAACCAAGTTATTTATAAAACTTAAAATTAAATTAAAACCTTTTACATGATTAAAAACAGCCTTATAAATTGAAGCCTAACTAAAATTATAATTCATATTCTGCCAGTCATGTTCTATATAATGGTAGATTTGGGCCTGATAACGCCTTTCTAGGAGAACTCCTTAAACTACTTATTCAGACATAGTATTTTCATATAACCCGTGTTTTGTTTTAAGTGCTTGTGAGTCTTTAATTTCTGTTGCTTTATTTAGAAAGGTCTTAAAGAGTATGGCTACTTTAGAAAGCCATTTAGACAGTTGCTCATGTTTTATTAATTTGAGATTCTAAATAACCAACAATGGGGAGAGGATAAGTTTTTACTTTCTCTTTTTAGCACAAAGGATATGCACTATCCACCCACAGTCCTCTCTGGAAAAAAGCAAGGCATGGAAAAATGAAGTGGCAAAAAAAAAAAAGAAAATTCTTACCTAATTTTTAAATGTAAAATTTTGCACATTTGGAATTGAAAATTTCCAAATGGAATGCTTTTTAAAGTTTTGTGAGTGAGTTGTTGAAACCTGGAACATGATTTGATGGGTCACAGAACTCATGTCAGTAGTTGAGAAGTTTTCTTGACAAATGCCACCTGATCTTAGAAGTGCAGTATTTGAAGCAGGTGGACGGGAACTGCCTGCTGAAGGCAGGTGAGCAGGGGCGCCCTGGTCCAGGAGCGCACAGCGGGGCATGGTTGTGTCTGAGGAATCATGTCTGTCCCAGATGTGGTAGCACTAGCACTTGGGCTTGGTCAGTCACAAACCATGCAAACCCAAACTCAGGGATTTAGGGGCACCGAGTCTCTGGTGAGGCTACACCATCCTATCCATCTCAGAGACTGCGGGTAAATGTCCAGATACAAAAGATACAGACACTATATTCCATAAGTGAAACCATTTGATATTTTTCTCTTTCTCTCAGACTTATTTCGCTGAGCATTATCCCTTCTAGCTCCATTCATGTTGCTGCGAATTTCATTTGTTTTTTTTGTTTTTTTTTTTAGGATTTATTTATTTATGTATACAAGCTGGGGTACAGGCCAGAGGCATGGGGTGGTGAGAGGGTTCACCAGAAACAGAGTGGGGAGGAGAACAGGCAGATCAATGGAAATAAATTGCTGAGGGGAGCAGCGGGCAAGGTAGAGAGGTCTGCTGTGCCATGTGGGAATCTCCCCGTGGGCGATGAACCCACGTCGCCGCTGCCGACAGCTCCACAGCGCAGCGCTGAACACTGCGCCACCAATCAGGCCCCGAATTGCATTTGTTTATCTTTTTTGAATGCTGAATAGTATTACATTGTGTATGTGCAGGAATATAGAGGAACCAAATAAGAGACATTCAGCAAGGGAAGGGGAGGATAAAGTCTCAAAACGGGGTAGAAAAGAGCACAAGGGACTATGTTGATGGATCACGGGTCAGTCGGTGGTGGGTAACCTAAGGGGAATACACAATAAAGTAAAAGATATAAATAACAATAAAAAAAACACAAAAATATATGGCCACTGAATTGAATGAATGAAACCCTCAAGACCTCCATGTGGTCAGTGCCCACCAGTGCTCCAGCCTTGCTCCAGAGCGGTCCCCTTTGCCTTTAGAAGCTCTTGTTTCCATCACCTCTGTGAGTTTCTCAGTGAGGGTTTCATTGATACTTCAGCCACATGTCTTTCTCAGGGGACACTGAGTACACTTTGAGATGTTCGGCTCCTCTTTGTCTTCCCGCTGTGTGGTCTCTAGTCTGTGTGACAGCACACGATGGCCCACAAGCTAGTGTCTACACCCCCTGGAGAATCTTACCACCTACGCCTCTCCTGTAAATATTTATGTTTTAGAAGGGAACATGTTCTATCCAAATGGCTAATGGATACGTGAAAGGGAAGTGCAAGTCAAAACCACAAGGAGCGAGCACTCCATTCCAGCCGGCATGACTCAAGTAAAAAATACCGACAATGATTTAATGTGGAGGTGGAGCTGGGCCCAGGGACGGGAGTCGGCATAACCATTTTGGACAGTTACATGACATGTGTCTTCTTGTGCCTCAGAAAATCGTACTTCTAGATATATATTCAAGAATGAGTAGCAAGTTTACCAGAATGTGTCTCACTGGCATAATAAGTGTAGAAGGTCCCATATATGGTGGGATTCCCTTTGTAGGTGAAGTTCAGGAACAGGTGACGATGCTAGGTGTCAGAATAGTATTTACCTGTGGGAGCAGAGATGGTGACCGAGAAAGGGTACAGGAGCCTTCTGAGCTGTTCTGAATTCCAATCTCAGATGGCGGATATATAGTAAAAGTATACATATGTGTATACATGAGCATTTTCACATGTACATATGTTAGCTATTACGTGTATGTAAATACACTTTTGCATGTCTGTACATAAAAATTTTATATATATATTATATATATATATATAATATATATATATATAAATTGATACGATTTTCTGTCTCTAAAAAGAAATTTGGAAATTTAGTCCTCGTATTTATATTTTAGACAATGTGATAAAGAATAGATTGAGGCAGTTGAGGGAAACAGGAGTTTTTCTGGAAACTGTGAGTGTATGTCACAAGGTCCTTGGTTCTGGGTTCCTGGGACCAAAATAGGGGTGCTGGTGCCACAAGCTGATTAGAATAGAGATCGTAAGAAAAGTGGAAGTCTTACATGATCCCTTCATCGTGGGTTTTCTGTTTATTCCTGTCTAAACTCATAGTTTTTTTAGTTTTCTTGTCTTCCATTTCCATTGTATCATGGTTGAGGCAGTGGGTGCTCTTGTGGAATGTCAGACGGGGCCACTGAAGAGGGCACGAGGCAGTGATTGTGAATCAGGCATTTGAGTTTTGTTGGGGGAGCTCTTCACTTTAATATGGTAGCCAACAATGAGACCGGGATGCTACTGCCCCAGAAACTTGTAGACAATTGAAAACTCTAGGGCCCAAATGGTGA
Organism: Scalopus aquaticus; assembly: GCA_004024925.1. NCBI lineage: Eukaryota > Metazoa > Chordata > Mammalia > Eulipotyphla > Talpidae > Scalopus > Scalopus aquaticus. The sequence goes on along the minus strand of PVIJ01002831.1, from coordinate 57,405 downwards.
CATTGGAATGTGTAGTGTTTCACCCCATGTACGGGGGTACAGCCCACTCAGAGCAAGAGGAAGGCAAATAATCATGGTGGTGACATGAGGGGAAGCATAAGAGTGGAGATTTTGTCTAGTCCTTTGGACCACAACTGGCTGGTTACCCAAACGTAAGGTTTAAGTTGGAATATATTATAGGAGCTGCTCTTGTACTACGGAAGCCCCGACTGGACTTGGCATTCTCCCTGGGCCTTCATGGTGGTTTTCTGAAAGGAGAGTGAATTGTGGGGGATCGTTTTCAATTACATGTTGTGCTTAAGTATGTATCATGCAAAACATGATAGTATATGCTGATCGGGAGCTGGGCCAAGTGTTTTGCCAGGTGTAATCTGGTTGTGCAGCTCCCACCTTCATCCAGACTAAAATCATAGGATATATACAACAAATAATTGTGTGAACTTGCCATTTTAGTATCATTGAAAGGGTCCTATTTCATCACTGAAGTTAAATTAAAAACTATATGTTGGATAAAATACCCATATACATATGTATGGCTGTTTAGAATATGAAATATATGGCATCCCTGGTGGTCTAAGGGTTAAGTTTGAGCTCTATCACTGCTATGGCCTGAGTTCGATCCCCGGCCAGGGAGTTGCTCACATGAGGCAGCAGACCTCTCCTGCCTTACATGCTGCTCCCCTTAGCGGTATATTTTGGTAAATCTGCCTGTTCTCCCAGCTCCCTCTCTGGTGAATCCTCTCAACTACTGATGCCTCTGGCCTACACCTCAGTTCTTCTATGCAAAAAAAAAAAAAAAAAAGACTGAAATATAAGCAAATAATGATTTATTTAGGGCTGTATTTGCCTTTGAATGTGATTCTACTGGTAATGTTTTACTAACATTGTGTTCCATTTTAAATTTAGAAAATTATTATTTTAGGGTTTGTGATAAGTTTTATTAGAATTAATGATTGAAAGAAGTAAATATTATTTGAAAATGATGTGCCTAATAATCAAAGTTTGTTAACAGTGTCACAGTTCACACAACAGTTTCACAGTTCACACCAAAAAGATTTTTCACTTATAACTTACCACATTTTTCTTTTGGTTTTTAATTAATTCACCTTGCAAATGCGCTACAATCCTTATTTTTAAAATGATGTTTAGAGCTTTCTTTTTCAAATTGGGTTGATTTCCCCTTGGGTCACTGTCTCAGTGCATTCAGCCTGCTTTAACAAAATGCCATTGACTGGGCAGCTTATAGACAACAGCAGTGTATCGCTGGCAGTTTGGAGGCCACGAAGTGCAAGGTCAAGGCAGCAGCGTCCTCTCCTTCTGGGGACAGCCCCCTCCTGGGCACTCAGCTCCAGCCTGTCCTCACATGGTCAAAGCGCTAGTGTTCTCTGGAGCCTCTTTTATAAGCCCCTTTTATAACCCCCATGCATGCGGGTTCCACTGTCATGGCTTAAGCAACTCTTAAAAGCCCTTCCCATCATGACCATCACCTTTTGGGGTTAGGATTTCAGCAGATGAATTTAGGGGCACACAAACATTCAGACCACACAGACATTCCAATGGGTGATTTTAAACCTTTGTTTCCAGCCATGCTTTCCTCTTTAACTTTACTCCTGAATCTTCTGCTGCTGCTGGAAATTCACACTTGAGTATCCCAGTGTGACCTTCATGTGTAAAAGTAACCTCATCTGTTTCTTTCCTCCTCAGAACTTTCCACAAAGCCAATGAGGTCTCCTCTTTTCTCAGAGGACAAGCCTCCCAGTTATTGTCTTCCTTGCCAGTGCTGTGCTGGCCACTCACATACCACTCACTGTCACTCACTCTTATAAAAGAAATTAAAAGTGCCCCCTCCTTCCCATTGATGCTCACTGTCACCTGGCTGGCTCGTCGCCAGTCTCGTGCTCCAGGGACTCCTTCAGTAATCTACACTTAAACCTCTTCTCACTCAGCCATGTGCCGGCCAGATGAGTCCCCTAGAGCCTGCCTTTGATGATCTCTTCCTCCTGCTCAGAGACGTTTAGTGTAGCTCCCTGTTCTCAATCAAATTGGATCTAAATCTGGCCTGACTTTAATCAGCTCTTTTTCCAACTATTTACCTTTCCTAAAGCTTTTGCAGCCAATAGCTTGACTCACAGTTTCCTGAGGCCCCTTCCCTTCTCCGTCTCTGCACTCATGTTCCTGGGTTCACTGTCATAGATCATCCCCTCCTCGCCTCCCCATCCACCAGATTCTTCCCGAACTTCAGCTCCCCAATGAGTCATCGTCTCCGCGGTGCTTGCCATCTCCTCTGCCTTCAGTTCCCACCAGAGGCTCTTACTGCCTATAGCTGATTTAATCATTTACCTTCTTCATGTTTATGGCATTTCTTCTAACTGTGATAACTTGAACTGATTTTCACATCTTGAGTGTGATACATCACTGTGTGTACAACTAGCCTGTCAGTGTACTCAGAACGAAAATCTTTTCTTTATCGAAATGCTCTATACGTAGCATATACTAATGCTAAAATGTAAGGTCTATGAAGGCCACACATCTTTGTCAGTTTTGTTCAATAATAAATCCCAAGTACCTAGAACAGAGCACAGCACAACCAGGTGCATGTTAGATGCATAATAAATGCTGTGTAAACTGTAGATGTCCAATAAATGTTGCTTTCAAGTCATTCAGACCTACTGTGTTAAAAGCTGCTAGCATCCTTTATTTTTTATGATTAAGAGATTATTATGATGAAAAAGAAAGTGAATACAATTGTCAACCAGTCATGATGTCTTCTTCTAAAAGAATTATATTTCCCTGCAGATATTAATGAATGCCAGTTACAGGGTGTGTGTCCGAATGGTGAGTGTTTGAATACCATGGGCAGCTATAGATGTACCTGCAAAATGGGATTTGGGCCAGATCCTACCTTTTCAAGTTGTGTTCGTAAGTAATCACTTTTTATTTCTATTTTTGACCACTTTTTTTTTGAGGGTGGGTTTTGAAGTGGGACAGAGGGGAGGAAGGAATTTGTCTAAAAGAAGGGAGATATCCTCAGAGGTCAACTGAGTATTGTAAACATGCAGGGCCACCTCATTAATCAAAATGACAAGAGGCAAGAGGCCAGCCTGATAGACTCAAAATAAATCTATACAACAGAACCTTCTCCAAAATACATTTTTATTGGGTTCAGAAAAATATAGTAGCCGAGACTCAAGGTGTAGAGAACAAGCCACTCAGGAAATAAACTTTGATGGAAAGAAGAGAGTAAGTTAAAATGAGCATACCCAGGAAATAAAAACTTTTTCCTTTGAGTATTTTAAGCATTATTTAGACTGAATTAAACTCCACCCTAGCTTCTGTCTTTAATTAGTTCAAATTCAGAGTCACTGGTGTCCAGTGAAGCTTCACTGTACTTTCTTAGTTGGAAGATTTTGGTAAATGGTCACCAAGACCCTGCAATTTAGATTTTCTATTCATTTCTAATGTCAAATACGGTATTCTGTTGTCTACCAAACATTTGTCTACCAAAATTCCCCCAGAATTAGGCTCGTTTTGCCTTTAAAATGTTGTCTCTAACAATTTTTTTTTTCCTTATGCCTACCTGAGTAGAGTAAAAATACTGCAGCAAACCACATGTCCTCATATTGGTTCTGAAAGTAGAGTTTCACCAAAGAGACTGTTTGCCAAAAAATCTAATCCGGTATAATCACTGCTGGCCACCAGATGATTAGCGTTAGATGTGCATTAGATACACAGTACTCAGATGCAGAGTCTTTAAAGTTTGCCTTATTTTTAAGATGCTTGTGTCCATTATTATTTGTTTCTTTTTGCGTAAAAGGGGGGAGGTATAAGACAAGAGGTGTGTGTGTTGGGGGTTGGGGGTGGGGGGAGAGGATTCACCAGAGACAGAGTGGGGAGGAGAATAGGCCGATGGACTTAAATACACTGCTGAGGGGAGCACTAGGTGAGGCAGGAGAGGTGTGCTGCGCCATATGTGGGTCAGCTCCCTGGCCAGAATCAAACTCAGGCGGTAGCAGACTTAACCCCTAGGCCTCCAGGGAGGCCCCATGTGTCCATTATTATAAAGTAAGTAAACACTGCAGGTTGTTCAAGCCATACACATTTAAAGTTTAAAAATTGTGATGCATAGCAGAAAGCTGTCAGGATTGTTTTAAGAGCAGTTCTATATATTTCTGTCCTAGTAGGTTTAGTTTTAGTTTTCTGTTTTTTTTTTTTTTTTTAAGGTGGCTTTGCATCCTTTTGTTATCCAGTTTTAATCACTTGGTCAAAACATGTTCTAGATAGAGGTATCTTTATTCACTTTAAACTGTGTCTCTCTCTAACTTTGTGCCCTAAACTGAGAGGTATAGACATGATGAAATAAAAACAAATGTAGCAAAAATAAAAAGTATCATTTGACACTTGAAGTGAGTTTATGAGTCTTTTGGAATATTGTTACTAGTTACTGCTATTTTACTTTAAAAACACTCTAATTGTGGATTAGGAAATTTTGTATGTAAGTTCTTTTTTCAGTTTTCTTAGACAGTTCTGATCATGAAGCAGACAAGACACTTAATTATAGGGCTTTTTTGGCAGATGGTAAAATTAGCCTGTAAAATTATGTTTGCGTGCAAGGTATGTTTGAGAAATTGTGCACTGATTTAGAAATTTCAGTCCAAAAATCACATTGTTAACAATATCCAGATAATTTAGGCATAATTTCTGACTGATTTGAATGAGTAAATATTTTAAATAGTTTTATAATTTAAACGTAAAAGATTTCCCAGAGTCTAGATATAGAACTTGTTATGTATTTTTTGTTCATTAAAAATTTGATTTGTAGTCTCGTTAAAAGTACTGCATGGAAGGTTGCAGATTAGGTAAACTTGGAGAACTGGTCTCAAAGCGTTTTATCAAACATTGTCTCGATCAGATGCCTAGAGTTAAGGGCAGACATCCAGGTTTTTTTTTTTTTTAAGATTTATTTTATTTATACATACAAGCTGGGGTACAGGCCAGAGATGTGGGGCGGTGAGAGGGCTCACCAGAGACAGAGCGGGTAGCAGAACAGGCAGATCAGAACTACACTGCTGAGGGGAGCAGCGGGCGAGGTAGGAGAGGTCTGCCTCGCCATGTGGGATTCTCCCCGGCCGGGCGTCGAACTCGCATCGCTGCTGCCGACAGCTCCACAGCGCAGCGCTCAACCGCTGCGCCACCGGAGAGGCCCGACATCCAGGTTTTAATAAGATTGTCAAAATCTGCTAGTGAGATGTTTGAAACACATACACATTTGCTCAGCATTTATTTCTCTGTCATTGCCCCAATAATGCTGAGCTTATTAAACGACCATCCATTCTTATTTGAAAAATAAATAATTCAATTTTGTGGTTCAGCTACAACAGCTGAAATGATATTAAGAGATGTTTGTTGCTAGTTAAATATTCCAGTTTAGCATCGGGAGTTAAAACCTGGCCTCTCCACCAGTGCTGAGTGGGCAGAATTTATTTCTCTCCTCTCAACTACCACACGTCACATCATAGAGATATGTAGTGTTCCTTCTGGATTTATGACTTGGATCATTCTTTTATGGTTTGTTGTTGAATGAGACATTATTGGAGAAATCAATGGGGAAAGTCTGAAGGCATCCCCTCGGAATCAGGGAAGGAAAGGTGTGCTCGCAGAGTAAGGAATAGCACATTGGCGACCTGGTGGTGCCCTCAGGAGTCACAGGGAAGCAGTGGTTGACTGAGGTTTATACACGCACATGCCTGTGCCAGCATGCAAAGACAGAGCAAAGTTGTTGTTTCACATTTGGAATCCATGTTCTTGAGAGGTATAAAAGCAGTCACGGGCAGAGCTTGCGTGCCAATGGAGACGGACGATGCTATTCAAGCCAGTGTGCATTTCGGGCACAGCCAGTCCTTGAAAGGTGTGGCTGACTCCATGAACTCAAAGAAATGCACTTGGCAACAGCTGAGTTGCAATGGGATGTTCTCCCTGTTCTCCAATGTGCTGAGGTGAACACCCTCAGAATTCCTTGACTCCAGCCAAAGTTTGCATGCATCACGCTTTCTCTCCTCATTTGCTCTCTGTCCTTGACTTCCTGTAGCTAGAAGAAGCAAAAGAGGAGGATTCTGGCCTTTACTGACTCAGACCTTTGTGCCTGTGGCTCGTCAGTGGCAGCAGCATTCTAGAAACTTGCTCTCCGCTATCTATGAGGAAAGGTGACGTTTTAGGATTTGTTGGAGCAAATGCAAGAAAAGTACAATAATCTTGACAATTGAAGCAGGAAAACATTTTGACTTTCTGAGCTGCGGTTAATTTTCTTCAGGAATTCAAAAGCTCCAGGACGATCATCCCCAGGTTCAGCTTTGCCTTGGTCATCTCCTTTGGTCTCCAAGAAAGTCATTTAACTCCCGTAACTTATTGTGTTCTCTTCCATTCTTCCCACCTCTTCTGTGGCCATCTCAGTTTAGGGCCCAAGCTTTCCACGGTCCATGTCACCATAGCATCCTGGCCTGGAGGTGAGAGGCAGGTCTGCACTCCCAGATAATAACTGCAGTAACACAACCCGTGACAGTGGTGTAGTGATCTCTATTTTACACTTAATAAGTGCAGGTGCTTTGAGTATTTCTATGAGGTTTGTCCTCTTATTTTCCTTATTTTAGAAATGAAGAAATAGGAGGCACAGAGAGATGAAAGATGGTTCCTAAAGTCACATAGTCTGTAAGTGGTGGCACCCACATTTAAAACTCCTCTGTCTTCCTCTGTAAGTCAAGCCTTTAATCACAAGGAAGATGGTAATGGTCAGGAGAGAGAGAAGCGAATCATTCATTTAAGGAGAGCTGCTATTTAGTCTATAGAAAAGATAGGCTAATTCTGCAGTGGCCCTGGAATTGTTGCTGCTTTTATTTTGGGTCACCCAGAATTTATTTTTAATAGCCCATTTCCCAAAATAGTAGTGGTTCTTACTTCCCTGGGAGAGTTTCCATTCAGACTCCTTATTTTGACTTTATTTTCTCCTTACACTGGTGTTCCAACACTCATGCTAGGGTGTTTAATGAAATAAACGGAATTGAAGTGTATTATTTGAAATGATGACAAAATAACAGGAAATCTAGGATTAAAATAAGGGCAATTTTAAAGAGCTCACCTCTTAGAAATCTAGGATATAATTCAATAATTTTTGTACCACGTAGCTGTAGATTTAAAAAAATAAGAATCATGGGGGTGATAGTAAAATTGAGTATATAGAGATCTTTCAATGGCTTCCTTCTTGTTCCCCCCCCCCAACCTTTGAAGACATATATATTTTTTATTATTAGTTAGTTGCTTATGTGCACTTCCAAGGAAAATTATTTAGTTAGAATATGTCTGGCATGTTTGACTCAACAACAATTGACTTGTTTAAAACTCGGTAAGTTGATGATTCTCTTGCTCCCCTCAAAGACCCTCACTTGAAGTGCTTTAGAAGAGGTCATGGAAAAAACTCAGTAATACCCTAGATACCCCAACATTTACAGAGAACATCTAGGTTAGAAAATGATGGTGAGGACAAACTCCTACACAACAGATCCTTTAAGAAAAAATGTTGAGAAAGTCAAAGTTTGCTAGGTTTCTCTCTATAATCTTCAGATGATAGCATGCCTAAAATGTTACTTTTAGGGGGTACAATGCTTGAGATTTCAACCACCAGAGACTCACTTTAATTAATAAGCAATTTTTTAATTATTTATTTCGTCTCTCTCTCTCTCTCTCTCTCTCTCTCTCTCTCTCTCACACACACACACACACATTCTTATACTCATGCTGTGTGAGTGACATTCAATCATCGCAGGGACTTATTTATCCTTTTGGGAGTAATAGCCATGCTCTTAACTTTTCTCTTACATGTGCCCTGTGACCTTTGGTCTTTCATAGGGTTCCAGAAAGTAAGTAGGAAAACAAAGAGGAAAGTCTCACACTTCTTCCTCTTAGCACTTTTTTAGTAGTTCTGAGCAAAATTAGTGTAAACATACCATGTAAATTTTGAAGATGTAGGAAAGTGTCCTCTGTTATCCTCAATCTGTGACTCCATCCTCCAATTCTTGTCTAGTAAGTATTTTTTATTCTGTTCACATTGTTGAATTTCTACCACTGCGCTGCAATGAAGTTGGATACAAATGGCCTTGAGGTTGAAGATACGTATTGTTTGTTATCTTTGGCTGACATGTATTTTGTGTCTACTCTGTGCCAAAAGTGAGCACAGCATAGTTCTAATTGTACATTGAACTTATCGTTTCTAACTGAGGAAGCTAGATGTGGACAGGCAATATATATAGGTCAGTATTCTCTCCAGAGATACCGAACCAGTAGAGAGAGAGCGAGAGAGAGCGCGCGCGCGAGAAAGAGAGAGTGCGTGAGTGTGTGTGTGTGTGTGTGTGTGTGTAGGGAAGGAGGGTGGGGGGAGAAAGAGGAAGAGAGTGGGAGTGAGGGAAGGAAGGGAGGAAGAGATAAGATTTAAGGATTTGGCTCACATGATTTGGGAGGCTGACAAGTCCAGGATCTGAGTCCCAAGACAATCTGCTGGGAAGACTTTTCTTTTTCTTGAGGGAGATCATTTTTTTTTCTTAAGACCATCAACTCTTTGGATGAAGACCACCCACTTTCTGGAGCATAATCTGCTTTGATCAAAGTCACAGCCAAAGTGACATCCCCCAAGGTGTGGTAGACACACAGTTGAACCCAGGTCTCTTGGTCTCAAAAACCCTTTGCACCTTTTTCTGTGATAGCACCTGGCTTTATTTGGTGGTTCTGTACTATCTAGTAGAGCTGTCAGTCCATTTGAAAGAATGAAAATTTACATTTGAACTGAAAGGGTAGGAAGGAGAGTGGATTTGGAAGCACAGGTGCTAGAGGGATTGGGTCAGGGAAAGACAAATTGGGTCAGCATTTGGATAGTGATATCGTCAGGGAGAGCTCGGACTGGGATGGACTTGGAAGGGAAAGAGACCGTCAGGCTTGGCCTGCTCAGAAGTTTTGATTTGGCCTGGGACTGAGTCAGTGGAGCAAACATTTCCATGTTTCCATTGGAAAGTGGACTTCTTGAAGGCTGGGCTAAAGCTGACTTAGCCTCACATTCTCCCTGTGCGTGTAGTCTTATGTATTAAACTTATAGCAGAAGAAATCGGTTTCAAGAGGTATGGCATCAGTACTGGCTGGAAAGCTTTTGCAGTGGTTTCCTAAGGGCCTGAGCACACTGTCTTCTCTGGGTTCTGTCTAGATGCACCCTGTGTGTCACTGCAAGTCGGGGGGCTCCTACTTGCTGCTCACTGGCCCGGAGGAGACCTGATGGGACTCTACATTTTCACTGTCAGAGTGAGAAGAGCAACTGGTGGCTTGCATTATTGACTGTGTTTAGTTTTTAATTTTCTTTAGTATTTGTTTCACCAAATTCTGCCTTAGAATTCTCTCTTCTGGCTAAATACAAGAAAACAAAAATAGGTTGTGATTTTGACAGTAGATGACTAGGTTTATTTGGGGAGGTAGATTTTGGTTGAAATTGTTTCTTCTGACTTGCACACACACCCCTGATTTCTTGATTGCTAAGAGACCGGGCAGGCACAGGGACGTTTGGGGCCCTGCCTCCAAATATGGAAAAACTGACTCCTACATCACGAAAGATGATGCCCTAGATCTTGACAGATTTATTCTTAAGTGTAATTTCTAATCGAGACTGTATGTTCGTTTTACTGTTTCATAAAAAGTCAATCTGTTTTTTGTTGGTTGATGCCAAGCTTTATTATCTTTCTGCCTCAGCGGATACCCCTGTGGTCTCTGAAGAGAAGGGGCCTTGTTACCGACTGGTCAGTTCCGGAAGGCAGTGTATGCACCCTCTGTCTGTTCATCTCACCAAGCAGCTCTGCTGTTGTAGCGTGGGCAAGGCCTGGGGCCCACACTGTGAGAAATGCCCCCTTCCAGGCACAGGTAAGGCAAGCTCACGTTCATTTCCAGCATGCGAGTGCACGGCCCGGCTTTGGTCGCCTTGTCCCTCCGCACTTACTGTAACTAGACTTTGTGTGGGTCGACTCAGTTGATTCCTTCATTGGACATATGCTGGTCTTCATTTCTCCAATTGGAAATGGAGGGGATTGCATTTATGATTGTAATCAGGCTGTGAAGGTTAATAACTCAAAGAATATCTTGCCCAGACTCCTGTGAACTTTGAGGGAAAGCTGAGTATTAAAAAGTTGGTTATTTTTCATTTGGTATATATATAATTGTTTAATGCCCTGAAAGAGTGAACTTATCTATGTGCCTTACTTCTTTAAAGGAGTCACCAACTTCTCCCGCGGGGCCCAGTAGAGTTAAATGGAGGAGAAAGAAACATGCTCTGCAAATATTGGGGCATGATATTATCAAAAAAGTGGCTCACTTTGACTGGCATGGGGTGGGTGTAAAAAAGTCTACTCATTTGATTATTTGATAAATACTTTCCACTTTGGAAGTGCCGTTTAATGTGTTAAATCTGTGATTAACAACTACAGCTGTAACTTTTAAGTATATATTTAAATATCATCATTTACCTTTGTTGGTGGATAGGATCAGAAAGAACTGGTAAGGCAGAGGATGGTATAATGTTGATGATATATTAGTAGGCTAGATAATTTTAGAGGCTTCCAAAGGGCCTTCGTGTCCTCCTGTGGGATCTGATCTACTCATTAAAAAAAAACAAAATAGCAATACTTAATTACATTATCAACACATTTCTCTTTAAGTTCAAGTTTAATAATCTTTCCATGAGGCATACATCAAGAGGGTAAATATAACCCAGTAGACTCCTCCACCAGATAAAATAATTAAATTAGAAAATAATGCTAAAGATGGAAATTTGGCACTTAACCCTTTCTTGGTTATTGTGATTTTCATAAAAATATTTTTCTCTAATACTGCACAATATTAGCTAGAACAACATGTTTTTTTTCTGAAATTATCTGTTCTTTCAAGTAAGAATTGTATTTAATAGGAAAATGTTTTAAGAATGGAGTTCCACCATTGAATGCATGGTCTTTAGAAAAACAGTATGTTAGTTAGCAGGCTTCAAGGAGTATTTGAGAGTTACCTTTTTATTGAGAATTAATTTTAGGTCCAGAACATTTAATAGGAGATTTCTTATTCAGTGAAAGTGAGACGTGACTTGTTTCCCGTTCAGTTTTGAAAGTTGAAACAGAAACGCTGACCTTCAGCCCCTTGGTGCCTCCTTTGGTGACTTGCCTCCAGCACCAGTGCCAACGGGATTGGTGGATTTTCCCTCCTGAGGCCACGCACTGCCTTGGTGCCCTTGTCATTCCCCTTTCTTACTCCTGGGGGTTGTGCGATGTAGGTTAACAAATACATGAGTCTAGTTTCTGTTTTGTTTTGGTTTCTTTGCAAGCATGCACGACCACTTTCCCAGTGAGGACGCAGTTCTGGGGCACAGACTGTCCCCCTGTCCTGTGGATAGTGAAACCACCTGGTCAGGCTCAGACTGGTCATTCCACTGGTCATTCCTTTCCTTGAAAATAACTTTGTTCTGACTTGGCATTGCTATGTTCCTTGATTTCTACCCATCTCTTTAGCCTGCCTTGACTTGGCTGGATTCCTTGTCACTATCCTGAGAAACTTGCATCAAAATCATTTTTCCTTTCCAGTCCTTCTTAACTGACCTCTTCCTGCCAGCTGAGACACTCCATTCTGGCTAAGTCCTTTGGGTTCACCAACCAGAATCAAGCTACGAGGATTTCAGCATTTCATTTCTCTGAATAGTGATTGTTCTTTTATAACTTTCTTATTAGTCATCTGACTTAGACATTACTAATATCCTTGTTAAAAACGAATGAAATCTTAGTCTAAAGCAACAAGGAAAGAGGAAAGCCTGAGTTTTTTGCTGCTGTGATAGTGCCTCTCCCTCCCCATGAAATATGTATAATAAATATAGTATCTTCTCTGTAAAAATCTAAGTATGTAACAAATGAAAAAATTATTGGAAGGAAATACTTCAAAATACATAACTGCCTATTTGGGGGCTAAAAGTTAATATATTATGTAACTTCTATATATGACATATAAAATAATATATAATAAAGTATGATTATATGGTATCAGTTCATTGCTTTTATATATGGTATATAAAATGTATGATCTAGATAAAATTCTGATTAGGTAGGATAAAAAATTAATAGAAGTTGCTTAGTAAAAGGAATGGTTCTTTTTTTCTGTAAATATGCAAGTTTAACAGAAATTCAAGCATTTTGTATGTTTTTGAAGTTTTTAAATGTAACTATATTAGTGATGATTTATTAAGAAATATTCATCATGATATTTTCCTCTGTATAAGTTTGCACTTTTAGATTTTTAAAAGGAATATTTTCCCATCCCAAATCTAGCTGCTTTTAAGGAAATCTGTCCTGGTGGAATGGGTTATACGGTTTCTGGCGTTCATAGACGCAGGCCAATCCATCACCATGTAGGTAAAGGACCTGTATTTGTCAAGCCAAAGAACACTCAACCTGTTGCTAAAAGTACTCATCCTCCACCTCTCCCAGCCAAGGAAGAGCCGGTGGAGGCCCTGACCTTGTCCCGGGAACACGGGCCAGGAGTGGCGGAGCCAGAAGGTGAGAGTGGAAGTCGATTGTGACCTTAGTCATCTGTCTGTGTGTCTTTGGTTTGCTTTCCCTGTCCCACCCTTCTAGAAACGGGCTTTCAGACTTGGCATCACTGACATTTCGGGTTGGAAAATTCTTTGATGTGGGGTCTGCTTTGTGCATTGTAGGCTGTTTAGCATCATCTAGATGCCAGTAGCACCCTCTCCTCCCCAGTCGTTAAACCCAAAATGTGTCCAGACGTTGCCAAGTGTCCCCTGGGATGGGAGGGGCAAAATCACTCCTGGTGGGAGTGGTTTTACTTATTACTCTTGCACCAGAGTAATATGGACCTGGTAGGTAACAGTGGTCCTGAGTAATCTTAGGATGCTGTATTGCTATTCGGGGGCTCCTTTTCCTTGGTGTTTAATGCCTGGAAGGCGATTCATATCCCTTAGGGAATAATGCAGATTCCTTTCTGAATCTAGAGGACCATTTAATGAATACGTATTTACTTTATAAAGTGCAATCCAGGCTTGAAAAGTTACAGCATCAACTGACCTTCCATGAAAGAGTCCAGCAGGTAGGCAGGGAGAAGGAGAGGTGATGCGAGGTGAGGTAGGAGCCCATCAAGGGATCTGTCAGGTCACCTCGTGCAGTTCTTGGTTCACATTCTGAGAAACGTGGCCTTGAGAAGCAGGCCTTGCCTAATGTCCTGTAGAGAGAATGTGGCTGGACCCAGGAGCACATTTTTCCAAGCAAGTGGTGAAGGCCTGTGCTCCAGAGGGAGTGCAGAGACGGGGGCTCCGCCCATCCCTCCAGCATTTGAAAGAGAATTACCTCTCTTGGGCTCGTCATATAAACCCCATATCAAGAATTGGAGAATTTTTGTTACTGTGAAACTTTTCTCCCTGGATTGACGGACCAAAAATCTCAGATTCATGTGGAATATGTAGTTGCTCTCATAATGTTCCCAAGGGCTTTTCCCAGTAGAGTCTTAGGTCAGAACACTGTTTATGGAGCTTGTGAGGGAAAAATGGTGCCCACCTGAGGAGTTGCGAGGTGGTCTTCCTGGTGAGGAGGTCTTTGTTCGGGACCCCGAGCCTTTGTGTGTTCCTGTTTACTCCGTTCTTTGACACTCTTTACCTTTTCTCCAGTAAGGCAGAGCAGGTGGGACCTCACCCAGGACAGGTGGTTTCTGTGCACTTAGGGTGTCATGGCCAGATGTTTGCAGCCTCTGCACAGGCAGGAGGAAATGGTTCCCACCCAGACTCTGCCTCCAGAGTTCCTTGGTGGTGAGTTAGGCAGGATTGGTGGTTAGTTGCCTTTTTCCACTACAAGAGTATTTCAGCAGTGACTGTCCTTTATCTGGCATCCTAGTTGCTTTTAGGTGTTACTGCAATCTGCCAAACCTGTGTACTCATGTTTGTGGAGACATTGACTCAAGAGAAAAAGTATAGTGAATATTGACCTAAGACTTGAGGACTAATACATGAAAAGCAAGTCTTTTAAAAATGTAAAAGCATCACCACCTCCACCCACAATAATGTTCACGATTGTATGATGCTGTTTGTTCAACATAGTGATATCAAGCTCACAGTGGCCCTTATTGACTTGGGATGATTTTCACGAGCCCCTTAGCTGAGACTTAATCCCTTGCGTCACCAGGGAGGCCCTGATTTTGCTTGTTTCTTAATCCATTTGAAGAGATACTAGATTTTTATTGATTAAAATTTGAAATATTATTTAATGAATTGTCTTCCTGAAAATACTCACAGGCACTTAGTCCATCAAGGCTGTGATACCTTTGCTTATGTCTCTCCTTGAAATAAGTAGCATCCTTTTAAAAACATCAGTGTCAATGTATTTGAAATATTATTATGTTAAGGATAAGTATATGACTAATTAATAAAAATGTTTTCTTATGGGAGTTCCACAAAATTTAGATGAGTCATAAAAAAATGTACCTGAAAGTGTTGCCTCCTTCAACACTTTTAGTTAATGAGAATTTGAAAGAACATCCCACCAAGAACATTGGGGAGTTCTGCCCCAAGAACTCCCGTGGTTACGGATTGACATAACATAGAGAGCTTTCCCTTGTCAGTCATATATAAGCATTTCCAAAATGGTGAATCACTGTAATTCTGTGTTTGATTTTACTTGGTTATTTTTTTTAAAGATTTATTTTATTTATGCATGCATGCAAGATCTGTGGTGTAGGCCAGATGTGTGGAGGGGGTGTGGTGGTGAGAGGATTAACCAGAGACAGAGTGGGGAGCAGAACAGGCGGATCTACTGAAATACACTGCTGAGGGGAGCAGTGAGCAAGACAGGAGAGGTCTGCTGCACCATGTGGGTCACCTCCCTGTCTAGGATCAAACTCATGCTGCAGAGGCTGCTGATAGCTTCGTGGTGCTAAGACTTAACCCCTTGTACCACTATAGAGGCCCTGATTTTGCTTAGTTCTTAATCTGTTTGAAGGGATACTAGATTTTTATTGATTAAAAATTGAAATATTATTTAATGAATTGAATTGCATTAATGTCATTTTTCTTTTCTGGTTTCAGTGGCAACTATACCACCTGAAAAGGTAATTTATTCATTTTTTGCAAGTTTTTTATTTACCTTCACAGTGACTTTTTCTTGTAGCATATGTGTGGCTATTTGTAGTCTTAAATATAGTGACATGTCTATTATGCATCAGTTAAAGAAGTATAGCATTCATTCATTCAGGAAATATTTATCACAAACCTGTTACATGACTGACACTACTATGCATGATAGGGAAAAAACAGAAAACAAATCAGACAATACTACCTGTTTTCATGGAACTTAGAAGAAAAATGATGGGACTAAGGCATAGGGGCTTAAAAACAGAATTCAAGGAGTCACCTGATATCCTGGGCCGTCTGTGGAATCAAAGATTCTGACATGTGTATGGGATTGCATATTCTCAGAGTTTAATCACACTCTGACTTGCCCATTTATATACTGGGCAAAGTACCTCTTAATTCAGCTAAAATTTAACATAGCTTAAACTTCAATAAGGACAGAGCTTACCTTTGAAAGTTATCATCAAATATTAGACTGTCACATTCAAATAATTTTTAGAATTTTTGGGGGGTTTTTTGGGCATAAAAGAAGGCTGAATGGTGAGATTTATTAGTAGGGAATATAGACATTTGTTGGATCTAAGTTCTATTTATGTGACACTGTTCCTTGTCTGTGTCTGGCGTTGATTATTTTGTGATGGCATGGAGATTAGACAATGAATGCGTATACATTTATGTATCCTTAATTCCGTTATTAAGATTATAGTATTAGAATTTAGATGGGGCATATACACATTGACTGTTTTTTTAAAATCACTAATTTTTAAATATAGATTAGAATATCATAAATATTATAACACTTATGCTCAAAGAACCCAGAATAATATGCAGTCGGATTTTAGAGTGATACCACCTAATGAAGGAAGAGTGTTCTATTTATCTGAAAAGTAGGCTAGGCCACGCACACTGGCCACTCCTAGACAGCATTCCTACACACCAGTGATGTATAGCCCTTTGCAGCTTCGTTCATTTTGAATTTAACTCTGGATGGTTCATCTAGTATGTGAGCGGACTGGTCGCCTCCCTGAAAACCCCACCTTACTTCAGTTTGGCAGTTTTCTACTATGATGGGGTTTGTGGTAGCTCTCATTAAGAATCTGAAAGAGGGCCTTCTGCTGCAGGTTGTTTGGAGAGGAGGCAGGGGGGAAATGCAGGCATAGTCTTCGTGGTCTTGATACCTCGCATATGGTTCATGGTAGTAAGGGCTGATGAGGAGAAAACAGGATGGTCCAGCGCTGGGCAATTACGTGTGCAAGGATGTGGGTGGGAGGGTCAGCAAGAGGTCAGTTAGGGGAGCATGAGAGACCTGGAGAGATCTTGGGCTGTGTTGGGAGCTTTGAAACACCAAACTGAAGTTGCAGTTGTTGGAGAGGTGCAGGACCCTACTTGTCCAGTGGCAGTGATTAGGAAGTTGGCTCCCTGTGATGAGGAGGGAAATTTTGTCTCTAAGCTACAGGCGTGAATTAACTTCTGATCGTGGTCTGCTCTGAGTCGCAGGGAGTGGGATATGATTGCGACTGATTGAGGTCATCTTTAGTAGGTTGTTAAAAGTGAGTCTGTATTCTTCAGAAAAGGAAAAGTGGGAGGAGGGAAATAGAAAAAGTGGTCAGTATTTCTGGAAGATGAATCACAGCAGTGTTCCTGAAATAGGAAGAAAGGAAGCTTGAAAGACCAAGTGTATCACAATGACCTGAGAGAGTCTAAACCAGTGTAGGGGGAGCTACAGCTATGACAGAGGGTGAGCAGATATAAGGACTAGTGCTGATGGGCAGGGCTTGAAATAAGGAATGTAAGAGGCGCTGCAAAGTGACTGTCACCTGAATGGGTACCTTGGCTGCGACATTGACAGAAATGATGAAATTGGAATGAGAGCCTGGACAGTTTTGGAGGGAATGGATTTGAAGTGTTTGTGGAATACCTAACTGGGGTTACCTGGAAGCACTCAGCATTCCAACCCTGGATTTAGCAGAAAAGGTGGCAGTTGAAACCAATAGAGTGAAGTAAAAGAAGACAAGCCAGGGGAGTGAGTTTCCTGGAAGATGACAGTGATTCGGGCAAGAGAGGGGGAGTGTAGGGTAAGAGTGACCAGGAGACCTGAGGAAGTGGCATGAGCTCTCCGGCCCCAGGCTGCTCTAGGTGAGCCCACAGCTCCTGAAGTGGCCCAGTTGTTCAGTCTGTGTGGGCCTGAAGGAGTGGAACTTGGGAGCGCACCCCTGGGTTACAGACACTTTCTGCTTGTGGGCCAGGGCACGGGACTGGGCGGCAGAACGCGTGAGGAAGCCCCTCGTGTTCCTGTTCTGCTTGTCTACCGGCTGTTGTGAGGGCTGGCAGAATACAGCTATAGATGTGAGGGTAGGGAAGGTTTGATGCCTGTGTGGCTTCAAGTGCTTTAATGTCTTGGGTGTTCTTTGTTACGGCACATCTGCTACATCCATTATTTAATCTGCAAAGTGTGGCTGGTCTTCTCACTAGCACAGAAACAAAGGTGAATGAGGTGATGTTTTACTCCTCCTCTGGGGTTAGTTTTGCCTCATTCTAGGCCAAAGGTGGGCCTCTGACAAGGCATTTGCTTAAAGGGCATGACGGGACAATTTGCTTTGGGCCCCTGGAGATGGGGGAGGATTTGTGCCAGATCAGCTCTGCTGAGAATACTGAAGTGCTTGCCCTAGTAGTGGCAAAGCAATAATTCATTTTTAAAAAATCATGTAATTACACATAATTGTCTAATACCCTGTCATGTTTTGTTGCCTAAGCGTACAATTAAATAAAAGTTGTATCTTACAGAAAACGAAAAACAATTTCTATTTCAATTTTCTCTTTTGTTCTAATACAACCATCCAGGAAATACCTTCCTTGGATCAAGAGAAAACCAAACTTGAGCCTGGTCAGCCCCAGCTCTCTCCAGGAGTTTCCACTATTCATCTGCACCCACCATTTCCAGGTAGCTTATGTGCATCTGTGCTGTGTGATTAAAATAGCCCCTTTTTGCCTCTAATTTTAAAGTTTAATCATTGGAATTCATGAGTGAAATTAGTTATGAAAAATTTGCTTGCATTAATACATTACATAGCATTAGAAGAAGTATGGCATTATAAAGTATTATCATGATACGTTTTTCACTATTTTCTGTGGCTCAGAGTATTGAATCTTTTACTGGAACATTTCTGAGGATCATCATTTGATGAAAGGTCGTTTTTCTAAGCTCCTGAATTGCTCTCATATTCTTACTAAATGTTGAAACCAGTGCATTAGGTTAATACCATGAGCTTTAAGGAACAGTAAGTTCTTAATACCCAGGAACGACTTTGGTGTAACATTAGACTACAATATGCTTTCCCTTTAAAATGGAGTTTCAATGCACATGACAAGCTTTCGTTGTCTTTTTATCCTCTTCTTACTTGTATAGTAGTGATTGAAAAAACATCGCCTCCCGGGCCTGTGGAAGTAGCTCCTGAAGTGTCTACATCAAGCGCCAGCCAGGTGATCGCACCTACTCAAGTGACAGGTTGGTGTAGTACGTGTGCTGTGGGGTCCCTGGAGGGGACATGATAGGATTGTATGACATGTGGGGGTATTTCCGCGCAGGTTTCTTCATAATAGCAAAATTCGGAAGTAATCTAAATATTGTTAACAAGAAGTGTTTAAATTATGATACCCATGCAGGAGAGTATCACATGACTATTAATGTTTTAAAAGACTATTTAACGCATTATAGAATATTTTAAAATACAGAACACAATGTAATGATTCCAATTGCATTTTTAAAAATGCCTACAAACACAGAAAGTGCATCCAGTGCTCAGCTCTTAACAGTTAATAGGATGCTGGTTAATCTTTATCTCTTCAATATATATATTTTTAAAGTTCTCTATTATAAACATGTTATTTTAATCATTAGTGACAAATTATAAAAATGTGTAATAATTTTTGAAACAAATCAACTAAATCTAAAAGAAAATCCTTAACATACAGTGAGCTCTCATAAGTCACGAGAAAAATGGGCTAGTGATCTAATCGGTTAACTCATAAATAAAACAATAATAACAAACCTCTAATAGGAAATTTCACCTTCTCTGGCAAAGTTCTACAAATTGCAATAAAATAATTCTTATCAAATTAGTATTTAATTTTTATTAGTGTGAAGTTGAGACTCTCATAACATTGCCAAAAGGAGTATATATAGTTGGTTCAGCTTTTCTGGAAAGCACGTGCTGACAGTATGCATGAAGAAATTTAGAAAAAGTCTAGAACTTTGGATCCAGTGATCCTATATTAAGATATCTAGTGTAAGGAAATAATATCCCCAAAGACTGTGATAATAGGTCATATAAATGAATACTTATCATGGCACTACATATAGTAGAGGAAATATAAAAATTACATAAACATTTAACTGTGGGAAATAATTATGTTACTTTTATTTTTTGGAACATTATGTTGCTGCCAACATGGTATTTTTGAGTTTTTATTAAAATCTTTCAGACAGTGGTCACAAAATGTTGTTAAATTTAAGATGAAGTATATTGAAAGTTGAAAGCTAGAGACTATTACGCCATTTATATAAAAAAATTGAAAATGTATGAAAAATTCTAGAAGAAAATACACCAGCTGTTAGCATTGATTATTTTTTTGTAGTGAAACTGGAGTGATTTGTGTTTTGTGCATTCCACATATTCTAAGTGGAATGCATGTGATACCTTCTGAATATGTCTCACTTAGAAACATGGTGATTTAAGTTCATGATAACATTGCTAAGAGTGGCAAGATGTAGCAGGAAAAGCTAGTAGAGTAGTTTGCACCCCCTTAAAATATTGCCTCCTCAGAAACAACATATGCGTCATTTCAAAGAAATGTGTTTGATAAACACGTTCACGAGCTCCATTATGATCATTTCACAAGGCATATATATCAAAACATCAAGTTGTATACCTTGATTATATACAATTCTTAGATGTAAAAACAAACCAACCCAGAACTTTATCAAAACTATGGGTTTAAGTTCTTCCATAGCCTGATGGAGGCAGACCGAGAAAGTGTTGTCACGGAGCATCTGTGTCCCAAGGTAAAAAGCAGATGAGCACCGTGCAGAGTCACATCACATACTGTGTTGGGCCTCGTGCAGTGCTATTCTGAAGGGGCATTTGCACCAGAACCAGGACCCTCCCCACAGATCCTGCAAGGCTCCTCTTTGGCTTTACTATAAATGCTCAAAGTATACAGAAATGTTAACTATTCTAAGTATTTCTTGAGTGATAGGTAAAATGGTGGTGACATTAAAAACTGCCCTGGCTAGTGTAGCTGTACACCATTGTCAAATGTGCCTGCCTGCTTTTTTGAACACTTGTGGAGTAGGCTGCTGTGTCCTCCAGGGCAAACAAATATGCAAGTACTATATTGGTCAACAAGGATCCTCTCATAGTTCACCAAAGCCTTAAAAGACAAATTGCAGCAGAGCCAGTGTAATTAACTCGTTCTTTCAGTTACCCCACTTCTCTTCTCTCATATGAAGACACGCTTTAGTTTTGTGCCTTTTTAATAATGACTAACTTCGGTGGACAGACCTCCTACAAACTAGCTTTGTAGAGATTTAATTAAATTGGATTCAATAAATGCATTTTCATATTTTATGCAGCTGTGTGAGGAATAACATTAAAATTTCAGCTGAACTACAAAACTGATAGAAAAAATGAAAGCCACGCCATATGAAATGGTTAGAAGACAACTTAATTTGAGTTTGGCAGAAACACAGGGCTAACATCTGCTATCACATGTTTGAAACGCGAACAATTCCTTCCAGGAGACAAGTGACACTGAAATTCTATTTTCATGCATCATTTGAAGGTGCTCCCCCTTCCTATGGAAAAAGAATTTTTCTGAAACAATCCATGAAGAAAACAGAATAGGTCTTTAATTATAATGGTTTGCAACTTTGGAGCGCACTATGGCCAGTAATCCATACTAGAACAAGAAGACTGTTCTGTATCAAGCTTAATCTAAATCAAAATATAGATGTTTCCATTGGTTTGCTATGCAAGCCAGACTGTAGATTGAAGCAGCAAATGGAGCAATTCTCTCAGGAATATTATGCAATGTTTTTCTCCTAAAACAGAGGAGGTATTTTTTCCCATAAGTTGAAGAAAAGGATAGAAAAATAAGTAGGCGTCTAAAATAAATAAAATCCATTCCACATTGCTTAGTGGTGACATCTTTTTGATGGGGAGTTTGGAAATATCCTTTTTAGACTTTGTCATATACATTCTGACATGTAATAATTATAAAGGGAGCCACTTATTTGCAGGAAATAAGTGTGACATTTTCCACTCTTAATAACTAAATTAGTGCCTTGCAGCAGTGTTAGCAGACCTACTCCAAATGATACATTTCAGCATCTACATTCTTGATTTAGCACAGTGTCTTGATAGCTCAAGGATAGGTTGGAAAATCAAACCTTTATTTCTCTGGCAAATATTTACAAAGTGGAAACATCTGTTTCAATTGTTGTGGGACAATTTATGCTCATGGTGGGGTCCTTAGGAAGCCAGGGCATTTTGTAAACCTTTCCAGGAGTTCTGATGCCCTCCTCCAGCCCTTTTCAAACTTTCTCGATGGCCCTTGCAGACCTGCCAGAAATCATTCTTTGACTTCCATAACTGTCCTCTGGAAACCTTTGTAATTATCATGTCCCAAACATTACAAAAACTATTTGCTCATCAGATCTTTTCCAGAACTCAGTTTTGACCCCTTTCAAAAACGCATATCCCTGAAGCATATTACCCATGTCATTACAACCTCAATAAGCTATGCCGATGGAAAACGAACCCTTTATTTCATGTAAAATCATCATGCTTTAATATTTCCAGGCTCAGTTTATTTATTGATTGATTTTGAACAATCAAAATGAGGGAAAAAGCTAAGGGTCGACATGTTCATTCTTGTATTTTGCCAAAAGCTTTCTTTTTCACTTAATTCTAGAAAATATAATAAAGATACTGAACATTTAAATCCACTGTGGGCCTTTTTACCAGGATAGAGAGTTTTGGTTTTCCATGGGCTTTTGGCCATGGCTCTTTTTCCAAATTCTACAAGAACTCCTGGGAAAGAAACAGAATAAGGTCCTTGATCCAGTGACGGTCAAGTTGTTTTAGGAGGCACGTGTGATAGGAAAAGGTAGGACAGTCCTTCGATCCAGGTCTGTGTGGTGGGCATTATGGAGGGTGCGTGGAACATGCTAGTAGGAGCAGCCTCTTAGACTCTGGGAAACCAAACATGCTAAAGAAAAGACATTCCCATCAACCGGTTTCCCCTAGAGATGAGGACTAAGTAATTCTAACTGAGGCTTTGCTGTATTTCCAGAGTTTATGTCAACATAGTCTGCTGAAAGAAATGCATGTTTCAACATAAGCTGATCCATTCTGTGGGAACAGGTTCAGATACCTAGGAGTCATCTATTAGGAAAAAAATATAAAGAAAGCATAATGTTTTTGCCCTTAAAAAAAGGGGGGGGGCCTCCCTGGTGGCGCAGCGGTTGAGCGCTGCGCTGGCGCAGCTGTCGGCCGCGTGCCATGTGAGTTCGACGCCTGGCCAGGGAGAATCCCACATGGCGCGGCAGACCTCTCCTGCCTCGCCCGCTGCTCCCCTCAGCAGTGTATTTCTGATCTGCCTGTTCTGCTCCCCACTCTGTGTCTGGTGAACCCTCTCACCGCCCCACGCCTCTGGCCTGTACCCCAGCTTGTATGTATAAATAAATAAATCTTTAAAAAAAAACACAGGAAAAACTGAGAACTTTTTCTGTTGTTCAAGACAATACTCTCAGGACCTGTCTTCCTACGTAATGCATCTGTGCTCAGGAATGAAAGTTGAATAGAAAAGAAGAGAAAGTATGCAAAGGGGTGGTGTGCGATGTGATTCAAGAGTTTTAAAATTTGAGTGCCAATAATTGATTTTTTTCCCTTAAGAATTGGCATTGATTGATTTTTTTGATGACTGGTGAAGAGATGGTAGACAGGTTTCTTGAAGGTGTGAGGACTTTTACTTTCTGCCCTGGAAGGGTGAAATTCTGTGCAGCAGATGGATGAAAGTGATCTCCGAGGTCAAAGTGATGATGACCAGTACATTAATTAATCTTAAGAGGAAGAACAGGACCAAATGTGGAAACTCAGTGTACTTCGGCACGTGTCCTTTCCCTCCCTGGATGTATCTCTTAGTACCCTCTAGTGGTGTCGCAGTGACATTTCTTCTGTATGGCAGTGCTCCCACAGCGGGGTTAATATTCGCAAGCTGCATCTCTGTATCTATGAGGCAGTCAGCTATCGTCCTTAGATATCCCTTGTAAATATCATTCAGCCTCATAGCTCCTATTTAAGAAGCTAGATTTGGAAGGAAAGGGCATTATTATTCATTTCATTTCCTAAGACTAGTTAATTCTTAACTATTTATCCTGTTTCAGAGCCTGCTTAAGAAATGACTTAAATAGGTTGCAAACCATGGTGTAGGAATGCATCTCACCTGAATTAAGCATCACATATCACCAGAGCCTTGTGTTCACCCATGTAATAATTCCATTCTAAGCTGTGCCTGAAAAATAGCACATAAATATTTGGTAATCAGCAAATTAGTGCCTGGAGGGGGGCAGTGCGTCCTGACCATATGTTTCATGCAAAACCTAGATTTATCATCTTTTATTTTGTTCTGAATCCTCATCCCTACCTTTAATTTTCTAATTTTTCTTTTTGCAAATATGATAAATATGTCTTTTCTGTTTTGCAAAAATGGTAGGGAAGAATATAAAGGAAGGTCAGTAATGACAAAGAAAACAGAAATCTAAATGCCAATAATTTTCGAAGACAGCACCTACCAGCAGTAGAGAGTAGTTGGTAAAGGGTGTGCTTCTCACACTGTTCTACCGAGAATTCCTATAACCTGCAGTAGATTCCCTTTGACTTTTGGATTTTTATGGCAATAGATATGATGATATTTTAAAAGAAAAGCTTTTCTGATTATAAAAGTAGTAATACATGCTCACTGTAGAAATTTGAAAAATGTCAAAGAAAATACCAATCCCAGTAATTACAGCACTTGGATTTATTCCATACAATCTTCTTTTCTATGTATAAATTAATTTAAATCACATTCTATACTACAACTATACCCAACTATATTTAACAAATATGTATTTTTCCTCTCCCATTACTGATATTATACTTAATGATGTAAAACATACTCTGTATTATAATTCATTTTCTTGTTATTACCTGCTTCTTAATATTTAAATAAGCATATTAGTCACCCATTTCTTTAGCTTTTTGAATTACCTTTTTAAATAATTTTATGTTAGGCTGATTAAACATTAGATCTCTTTTTCTGAGAGTGAACTGGCATAGACTTATGAATGGTAGAAGTAGATAGGTGGTTTTCTCACGCAGCCAAGTGATTTTGTGTACAATACTCCAGCTCTGTATTCATGCTTCCTTTTGGTCTAGCACTTTTCAAATGACTTGTATCAGTGTCTTAAGATTATATCACAGTGAATAACACTTGATGAAGAATGTGGTTTGGATTTGGGAGAGCAACTTCAACCCTAATTTAGTCATTTCCATAGTGAATCTTTATTAGATCACTGTTTTTCAAATCCTTCTCCTGAAGAATGGTAAGTTTTGGTCATGATAGCGTGCCTGTTCTTCTCATTCAAACCACTGACCCCTATGGCAGGGCAGTGCTTCACCTTGTCTTAGTGAAACCCTAGTCTTCCTGTGGGGCCACGTGGGCTTATTCATGGCAGTGCCCATTTAATCATTGTTCATTGTGTGATGACAATGAGGTAACATCCCAGGCTATAAATCTGATTTCTTTATTGTTACGCATTCTTATAAGTTTGTTTCTTTGTTACACATTCTTAACTGTCTTCAGTGTGAACAGTGATGATACCCATGACTAATGATGACAGTAACTTTTATTTGAGCACATACAATGTGCAGGCTTTGGGCTCCATGCATTATTCAGATGTCGTCTTAACTTTAGAGGTCATCTTCTGTCCTCTAATTGCATTGCCGGTAATTAGCCCATCAGATAACACAAGATAATAGTTTGCAAGTAGCAATGAAACCTTTGATTATATCTTGTTTTTTTTTCTACCACATTATTTTAAAAGAAATCAATGAGTGTACTGTGAACCCCGATATCTGCGGAGCAGGACACTGCATCAACCTGCCTGTGAGGTACACCTGTATATGCTATGAGGGCTACAAGTTCAGCGAGCAACAGAGGAGATGTGTGGGTAAGAGACTTGTTGATCAGCAGAAACATTATTTGATATAAAATTCAACTCTTTGCACACAAAGATCATTTTTCTTTAACTGTCATGGGAAAATGTTACTGTATTTAATTAAATTTTTCTTTCGATTCCTGAGCTACAACTCAAAAAGAGCTTGGCTAAATTCATAGGCTGCTCCTATCTCTTGGTTGAATGCTGCTTCTGCCCTGCCAAGTATAATGGAGTCACGTGACGTTGGAATAATCGCCCACAGATTTTTAGGTATAGCAATTAAAACAAGAGCTCTAGAGACACCTATGTATCAACATGTATCTAGCAAAACAAAATCAGTATATACTGCAATTAAGAATTACTTTTATCTAAGTGCACAAAATCTGATTTGTCAAAGGGCTTTTCTAGATTGAAAGTCAGTGTATGGTTTCACAAACACACTGAATTTATAACTGTGGGATCTTGTCTCTGCTTCCTTGGAAAACAGTGTATCTGAGAAAAAGGTGTTACAGCGTTGAGTAAATCATTTTAATATGTTCACACTCAATTTAACTTCTCTTTATTTAGAAGAAGAAAATTCAGCACTAGGAGTTACAGGGCAAATATAAAGCAACAAAGGCATAGACCTACTCAGTGCTACTTTAGTCAGCTAAATGCTGTTCACATGATGTGTGAGTTTTGCACTTTGCTTTCGTGTGTGTTTGTGAGGGGGGAGTGGAGTATCCAGCAGCTCCATAAACACAGCTGTTTGTCTTTTATTTGCACACGTTATTTGTGTTATTAGAACCCTAAAATCTGCGGCAGACAGGTGACCTAGTCTAACTGCAGTGGAGCAGTCTCTTCCTGACGCCCCGTGGTCCCTGCTGAGCCACGTGGAGCTGTCCCCAGTCCCTGTGCTCAGATCACATCCCACCCCCAGGCAGCGCCTTCTGTGTTGACCCGAAATCTCTCTCAGAGACAGTGATGTCACGGTTGTGGCTTTACCTTTTGAAGCAACAATATACTCTAAGTCTATCCTCTCTGCCCACGCAGTCTGCCAAGTACTTGCAGGGTCTCCCATGTCTCCTTTCACTCTTTTCTTCAGTGATCAGAGTTCTGGTACGCAGGGAAGAGGGTGGTGCTATTTACAGGCAGGGAGACTGAGAATTCCATGCTACGCTACAGTACTCCTTTTATCATTGTGTTTGTTAACAGATATTGATGAATGCGCTCAAGTCCGCCACCTCTGCTCCCAGGGACGCTGTCAAAACACGGAGGGAAGTTTCTTGTGTATTTGCCCAGCAGGATTTATGGCCAATGAGGAGGGTACTAACTGCATAGGTAATGCGTGTTCTTCCTGATATAAATTCCCCAGGTTTTTAGGTCCCCCAGGACACCATCAATTCAGTGCTTATTGGCAATCCAGAATATCTAATTCAACACCTGTCATGACATAGTAATTGAGTAGATTCTAGGAGATTAAAAAACAGATTTCTTTCCTCCAATACTTTGGAATGAGAAGTACAAAGACAGGTGACATTAAATGCTTCTTTTGGATCCCTTCGAATTTTGATGTGTGTTTAAAAAAAAAACAGAGAGACATTGGATTTGATTACTTTGGTCTTAAATTTGAATTAACCTGGGAGATGGGAGAGGCTTGAAGTTTTATTTTGGGGAATCAAACTCGACCGTGTTTTCTGCTTTGTGTAGATGTTGACGAGTGTCAGAGGCCAGACATGTGTGGGGAAGGGCGCTGTGTCAACACCGTGGGGGCCT
Organism: Scalopus aquaticus; assembly: GCA_004024925.1. Classification (NCBI taxonomy): domain Eukaryota; kingdom Metazoa; phylum Chordata; class Mammalia; order Eulipotyphla; family Talpidae; genus Scalopus; species Scalopus aquaticus. The sequence goes on along the minus strand of PVIJ01002831.1, from coordinate 30,202 downwards.
TCCGCTGCGAGTACTGCGACAGTGGGTACCGCATGACCCGGGGAGGCCGCTGTGAGGGTGAGTCCCAGGGGCGAGGACTGCGCTGGCTCGAGGTGCTCCCCGCATGTGGCTGAGCGCAGGGCTGAGTCCAGAGCCTGGGCTGGGCTCTCACCTTCCCCTCCTGCACCCTCCTCCTTCTGGTCGTGCATTCTCTTTGCTTCACTTTGGTGACTGTGGATTCGTCTGGATTATTTTCATCTTCCTGCTCCTCACTTGGGTGTTTGCCTTCCCTGGTATTTGGTGTGAGGTCACTCTAGGATAGTTAAGGGCAGAGTATCTTAGCACCAACCACGCCTTGACCACAGTGTCTGCATCATTCATATGGGGACACGGTGCTGTTGTGAACAAGCGCTGGCTTTTAGTTTTCAACCTTTCACCTCCTTCCATTTCTTTGTCTCAACTTCTTTCTTGCACGTGTCCTGGACTTGCTTGCAGACTGTCCACAGAAGCATTGTCTGACCCGCTCTGGGTCAAATTCCAACCCTGCTTGATAAAATCTCCTTCTTGTTGACCAGAGAAATGAGCTTACTCTCATTACAGAAATGTTTGGGAAAACATTTACAGCATGGCCAAAATTATTAGCCATTTAACATTTCTGTCCATGTTTGTGTCCAAATTACACGAGTTCTCTTTGATAACCACTGTTCTACTTTTTTAATAACTATTATCTTGAAGAACTGTTCTGAACTCCCCTTTGGGGTTCCCTGCCTGGCTGCCTTGGGGTCAGCCTCTTCTTTCTCTTTATTTATGTTACTATAGTATCACTTTTATTCAGGTAACAGTGGTTTACAGCAGTGTATATGTTTTAAGGGTATAAGTTTGTACCTCTTCAGATATATGGCACCACACCATGCCCACCCCCAGAGCACCCATAATTCTCCACCACAGGCCACTGGGCTCCCTCTTCCCCCACCCCTCTACCTGCCATAGCCTCAATTCAGCAGTCATATTTGTACGGTTTGTTTTGGTCCAGTGTTGTCTATTCCTGTGCTTGCTTGCTTTCTATTCTACACATTAGTGAAATCATTCTGTATTTGTCTTCATCTTATTTCACTTAGTATAAACTCTTCCATTTCTATCCATGCCATTGCAAAGGACAAAATTTCATCTTTTTAAATAGATGAGTAGTAGTCCGTTGTGTGTATACCAAAAGTTCTTAATCCCCTCCTCAATCAGCTGTTGTAAATCGTGCTGCAGTGAACATAGGGGTGTACAAATCCCTTTGATTGGCACTTTTTTGCATTCTTCAGGTTGATACTAGGAGTGGGCCTAATGGATCATGCGGTAGATCTATGTTTGCTATTGTGAGACAGCTCCATACTCTTTCCCTAGGGGCTGGGCTGGTCACATTCCCAGCAACAGTGTCCCGGTTCTCTAGACCGCATCCTCCCTCCCACTCATGAGGGGTGGCACTGACCCGGGAAAGCACACTGACAGTGCAGGGACCCCAGCAAGAGGGCTATGGGTGTTGCCACAAATAGGTGCCAGCCTCCACCCACCCCTCCGGGCCCAGTACCTTCTCACCTGCAGCTGCACCCCTCCAGGCCCCTTCCCCATCCCGTGACTTAGCAATTCCAAAAACATGTCCCATTATCTACAGAAATTGGCAAAATCCAAAATATCAGCTCAAACCACAGTGCCACCTGTGGAGAAATCAAAAGCAGTTCAGCTCTAAGTTAACTACTGTAGATATTAAAAAATCATACAGAGACATTTAAAGAAGCAAAATGGGCAGACAAAAAATAAATAAAACACACAGCCTCTTCTCTAATGCCTCGACTTCTAGAGCAAGGGAGGGGCAGGTTGAGCTGAGCAGGCTGCTCTCAGCTGTCCCTTGGCTTCTGTGTGTTGGTTTTCTTCATAGTTCTGATGACCCAGAACTATGGGAGGGAAGGAGGGAGAGCCTGGAGGGAGAGCTAATGAGATGTTTTTTGGCAGCCTGCACCTGCCTCTATGGCTGGCCTTTTGCCTTGGCCCCTTGGGTTCCATCTTGAGAGGACTGGGGGTGTTTTATGTTACTAGATCTCTGATCAACTTGCATCAAGAGGGAGCTCTGAACTCTGCGACCACCATGGGCTTGGGGTAGCGCAGGTGCGAGATGGCCCACTCCCTCCTGCAGGGAGCCCTCCCTCTGCTCTGGAGAGGCAGGGCCCGATGGGACAGGGCAGGGCTGGGGCATCAGCCCACCACCCCCATACTGACTTGGAGCCGATTACTCCGCGCCTTTGAAACTTAGCTCGTCCCTGAAAGGTGACCACTGGGAAGTCAGGTTCTCATGCAAAGATACATGTTACAGCATCTTACTGGTGCCTGTCACCTTCTTGTTTCTCAAAAAGTTTCGTTTCTTTAACGTCCTGTTTTGGTGACTTTTGTTTTTGTGCATCCTATGGTTGTGAGGGTGTTAGAAATAAAACGCATGTGGGTTTATCTGATGTACATTTGTGTGTGAAGCAGCACTCCCCAAAGAAGTAAAAATCTGATCCTGAAGCTGCACATAGCATCCCAGAGAAGGAAGATATGTCAGTAATAACTATCCCATGAGGATGGAAGGAGCAGAGAGGCAATATAAAGATTATGTAAGTCAATGCAAAGCCAGTAGAGTATAAGTCATTAATATTCAGTATGTGGAAATTATTTAGCACAAATATTACCAGGCTTCCCTGGCAATATTTTCTAGGGATAACATATGATTTTATCCCTATGAAAAGCCTTGAAAAAAAGGAGCTAAATAATGTGGCTGTTTGCTCATTTTGTCATGGACCCAAACCAAAGGTCCCAGGAGTCTGGCTCACTCAAGGTTTTCTCAGCTGTCACTAAGTTGCTTTTAAACAGGGCCAGTCTCCAGGGAGTCTATTGTAGTTTGCAGACATTAGCTCATGCATCCTCACCATCAGGTAGTCACCGACTTCTAGATGGGGGACAAGCTAACAGAAGTGAGAGCAGCAGGAAGTTCAGGGATCTGACCTTGTGTTGTTCAGCATCTTGGTTATTGGATGACCTTCTTTGGTTTAGCAGTTGTAGTTCCACCAAAAAGAAAAAAAAAAATCCCATCCAGGGAAGAATGTAATGCTGTTTGGAACATGAAACTGGCAAACATAATCTTTTTGTAGAACAAGAAGTCCCAGAACATTTGACCTAAAAAAAAAAAAAAGGCAGTGTGTCTTTGTTGGCAAGGATTTTTCACTCATAGGGGGAAAAAATGCCAACACTGACCTGGTGCTTATTCTATTAGTATAATCTTCAACTTGTTCAGACTCAGTGTCTTTTCCTGCATGTCTAGTGATATAATGGGAGGTGATTTTAAGAATTTGCCAGAATGAAGATAATAAAATCCCCTTTTGCATTTCGTATATCCACCGTATGTTCCCTTCACTTTTTAACTCATGTCTTGAGAATCTGTTTCTATTTTAAGTATGATTAGAGGTCTAATATGCACTTTGTACTTGGGGTACCTAGTCATGAAAGCCTCTTGAATTCAATATGCAACTCCAGGAAAATAATTATTTCAAATGGGGCAGGAACTGAAGTGTTAACCACTTAATTTAAACTGTTGAAACATCTCCTCAACTTACTTTTTCCACATTTTGTTGTTTTGCCATTCTTGACAATGCCTAAAGCTCTTGGAATAGTTAACTCTTCCATAGTCCCAACTATGTTTAAGGCGTGTTTCTCCCTACCCACATGGAAAGGAACAATGATTAATTACCTCAGCTAGCTATGAAAGTGAAATGTAAGGTATATTTTTACCAGAAAATATTACCATATGATCATACCACCATATTTTCTGGAAAATTTTGGAGGTGTATGATGAGTTCATTCTCTCCTAATGTTCTTTTTCCATCCCCAAGGAATTTCTAGCCTATGAAAGATTTTAAAGGTCTTAAATTATTCAAACCTAGTATGTTCCTGAACCCATAAAGCCAAAGCCAGGATTTCCCTGGAGAATCAAGAGTCTGTAGAGACTCTGGCTGGGTGGCTGCCTCTGTCATTTTCATTCCTCGTATTTCTTTCTGTCAAGCTGAGCTGTTACTTGAAAAGTGCCCATTCAGTGATCCCAGAGGAGCAGTTGGCTCCACGGCAAGGGAGTCTGGCCAGTTGAAGAAAGGAGCCCTCTTCTCCATCTTCCTTGGGACTTGTGTGAATATTTTAACACATGACCATGCACTGTAGCTCCGTGTTTAAATATAGGGGGAGGGGCCTCCCTGGTGGCACAGTGGTTAAGTGCTGCGCTGTGGCGCTGTCGGCAGCGGCAGCATGGGTTTGACTCCCGGCCAGGGAGATTCCCACATGGCAAGGCAGACCTTTCCTGCCTCGCCCGCTGCTCCCCTCAGCAGTGTATTTCTGTCGATCTGCTTATTCTCCTGCCTCGCCCACTGCTCCCCTCAGCAGTGTATTTCTGTCGATCTGCCTGTTCTGCTTCCCACACTCTGTCTCTGGTGAACCCTCTTGCTGCCCCGCGACTCTGGCCTGTACCCTAGCTTGTATGCATAAATAAATAAATCTTTAAAAAATAAAAAAATAAATATAGAGCTAGTCCTTCACTTATCCAGTTGTTACATTTCCACCAAAATGTAGATGTAAACGTACCATATGTAACATACCATTAACGTACCTCTTTGTCATCAAAGCAAGCCTCTGCATTAGTTTTCTTTTTTTAATTTCTTTATTTGTATCTTTTACATTATTATGTATTCTCCATAGGTTTCCCACCACCAGTTTACCCATGAACCATCACCATAGTCTCTTGTGCTCTTCTCTCCCCCTATTTTGATCCCTTTTTCTTCCCCCTCCCTCGCAGAATGTCTCTTATTTATGGATGCCTGTTAGTTTTCTGATAAAATGTCATGACCCAGCTTTTTGATTTTTCAGATGTTGATGAATGTTTGACTCCAAGTACTTGTCCAGATGAGCAGTGTGTGAATTCTCCTGGATCTTACCAGTGTGTTCCCTGCACGGAAGGGTTCCGAGGCTGGAATGGACAGTGCCTTGGTAGGTAGTAGAGTGTTCTTAATAAGCTTTTGTGTCTTCTCCTGGCCTATTTTCTGAAAAAGTGGGATAATCCTTCTTTCAAAATGAAAAATAAAAAAGGTATGATGCAAAGTTGTAATCATCCTGATAAAACTTCTCAGAAACGTTTTAAGCAGTTCTAACCATCGTGAAAATAAGAAAGTGAGGTGAGATTTTTACACGGGATAAATAAATATGCTTGAAGCCAGTTGTTATCCTTGACGTGATAAATAACCAAAACTAAATAAATCAGTAAGCACCACAGGGATGAGAAAGGTGTAGAAAAAATGATTATGATTATCTAATCATCTAAAAATGATTGGAAAAAAGAACAATCCTAAGAGGCTACCACAGACAAGCAGAATTAGGAAACTTACGAGCACGAATTTGAAACAGAAGCAGCAAGTGTAGAATGCGAGATCGTGGTTGATTGCCCATGCCCCTTATATTCATTCATTTATTCATTTAAGTTTTTATTAAATGCATTAGGTGCTGAGGAAGAAAATTGCTAAATTTGCCTTCATTCCAGTTACCCATGCTCAGTTGGCTTTCCCTTTGAGGCTTTCATTTGTGTTTTTTACCACCATGTGGTCCTCTTAGAAACTGAATTCTTTTCCACTCCCTGTTAGGGAGTGGACAATGCAAGTTAAACTTTTCATTCATTCATTCATTCACTTATTCATTCATTCTGTAAATGTTGACGAACTTGCTGTTTATTCTCAGAATTGTACTGAGTACTGGGATAAGTTGAGGAACCAGAAAACATTCCTTCCTTGAGGAACTTATTCTCTATCAGGGAAGACCAGTATCTATTCAGGCATGTCCTCAATAAATGCAGGTGCACAGTGCGAAATCAGACAGTGGTAGGAAGAAAGGTGCTGTGATGTGATGTGGGCCTACAATAGAACAGGTTGCCTTTAGGAAAATTCTTCAGTTGGCTATAATTTGGGATGTACACAAAATAAGGGCATAGGAGAAAGAACATGTTGGACAAAGGAAACAGCATATGCAAGGGGCTTGCAGAAGGAGGAAGCAGCTCATCTTCAGGTGCTGAAAGGCTCATATGGTGAAAGGGTGAGAACAAGGGGAACTTCACTGCAAGATGAGAGGCAGGCCTGTTGGACCTTCTCCGTCCTGAGAAAAATGTTCATAACGATTCTCATAGCTCTGGGAAGACATTTTGGTGAGGGGTAGAATTAGCAGGCATGGCTGACGCATGCCGGGTTTCAAGGCTTTGGACCGGTCTCTGGGTAGCATCAATTCAATGTGGGTGCCTGACTGCGTGGCTTCCTGCTCTGAGCCTCGTGCCCATCACCGGAGTCTCTAACAGTGTGATTGTGCGATGTTGCTCTTTGGGGAGGAGGAATGGTTTTCCTTTATTAATTGTTTATTTGATAAGCATTTGCTGATGTGATTGGTGCTGGTCAGAAAGTGCATTTGGTCTTAATTTTCTCACTTGACGTAAGTTTCATAGTTGTCTATCAAGATTCCATCATGTTCTCATTTTCACATACTGATGCATGTTATAATCCAAGAGCAGAGTTTGATCAGCATCTTAAATAACTGAAATTCACAGTCGTCATAGAAACACAGCCTCGATTCATGGATTTAATAATAGAACAAGACTGAGCAAATTGGCAAATGATAGCTCTTCAGTATAAATGCTTCTGTCCACATTGGGTGATGATAATAGTGTTCTTACACCTAGATGTGTGCACTCAACCTAATTGTGACCACTTTGCTCCAGTTTATTAACAGAAACACAACACCTCATTTAAAAGTAATCTTACTTTGCCAACCAGATTAGTAGAATCTGAAGCAGAAATATTAGGTCACTGTGTTACACAACCAAAGTCACACACTCCGCCACTTGTTCCAAGCAATAAATTTCATTTTTGCTTTGCTAAGGCTGCCCATTTCCTATTACTAAAAGTAGGTAATGTACGTTTTCCTTCTGCTTTGGGTAAAATTTTAGCTCTAAGTAATCTATAGGTGAAACTTCTCCTCTGTGATATAATTGCACTTCCATCCCTACTTAGTTGCACTGCAGCTCTTCTGAATTTCTCAGGAGGGCTTTTTCAAATTATACCAAAATGGATTTTCCATCTTAATTTTTTATGGTAGGAGAGCTTTCAAATGTTGAAAAGTTGAGTGTGACAAAAAGCAGATACTACAACATACCTTTCTTCTCATGTTGAACCAATAAGTGAATTGGATTTTTCTGCTAGACTAACAATGCTAATGAATACCCAATCATATGTTTTGTTCCTTTGTACTATTTAGTACCCACCTTTGTACTTCTGATGCTTTAAATTGTTTCAGAAGGTACAGCCCTTATTTAGGCTTATCTGAGATGAGCTCACCAGCAGCACAATTTCAGATATATTTACTAGAACTTTTAACAAATGAGTGATTATTAGGAACCAGACATTTTCCTAGACCCCGGGGTTTGAACATGAACAAAATTAATTCCCTCTCTCATTGCACCTACCCTCTCAGAGTTCACAGTGTGCTTACAAATAAATAAGTAAGCAAGTGAAGTATATGGTATGTCAGGTGCCATGAAGAAAAATAAAGCAGCATAAGGGAGATGAGGGAGGTTAGAGATTTGTGGCCAGAGGAGGCATCAAATGGTAAGTTATAAGGTGTCCTCACTAACCGTTTATGTCTCTCTTTAAAAAAAAAAAATTTATGCATACAAGAGCTGTGGTGTAGGCCAGAAGTGCGGGGTGGGTGGGGTGGGGTGAGAGGCTTCACAGAGACAGAATGGGGAGCAGAACAGGCAGATTGACTGAGATCCACTGCTGAGGGGAGCAGCGGGCCCGACAGGAGAGGTCTGTTGCGCCAGATGGGTCAGCTCCCTGGCTGGGGATTGAACTTGTGCTGCAGTGGTTGCTGAGAGCTTGATAATGCTCAGATTCAACCCCTTGCACCACCAGGGAGGCCCCTTTATGTCTCTTAACAGTTATGTGTGTTTAGTTTGTGAGTCTTTATATTTTTTAGCCTGGATAATTTAGGATATATTGAGACTTTCCCCCAATTTTTAATGTATGTGACTAATAAAGATTGTACATTTTTTTTCTCATAATCTCACCATTTGGAGAAAAGTCCTGCACTTGACTTTTGTTAGTTGTTATCTGTAAAGACGATAATTCCTACCCCACAGGGCAATTCTGTCCCTTAAGTCTTAGTGTCTTTCATTTTCTATAACTCTCCTCTCATTGACTGTGATTTAAAATTATTATAATTAAAGTTGCACAGTATTTACACATTACTTTGATTTGCCTTTATGCTTTTTTTGGCATTATGATTTAAAAAAAAAACTCGTCAATCTTCATGTCAATTTGACAGTCTTTTCTGTTGAATGATTTCATTTAAGAATTGCTATTTTGACCTTATGTTCTGCAGGGATTTGATGCCAGTTACAATTTCTGTTTCTTTCATTGACTTTAATGGTGAACTTGCTGAAACTCTTACTGGCCTCTTTGTATTATTGCCATGTAAACTGGGTCTCACTGATTGATGCTTCTCCCTGATTTATGAATTAGACAGAAATTGTTTAGGGCGGAACCTGGTAAAATGTTAGCAGGTATTGTCTGGGGTACCACATTTTTTCCTAAAGTTTAGTTCAGGATATCTAATTCTTCATTCTCAATAGTTTATTGTCCATTTGCAAAATATCTTTCATTTTCAGGCTCTGCCTAACACATATCATTCCTTCAGGCTTTTTGGCAACTCCTGTTGGCTCCTCTGTTAATGTAGCTGCTTTTCAAGTTGTGGATTTTGATCCTCTCTTGAGAACCACTTCCATCATTCAGCACTGTAGTCACTGGACCTCACACTCTGAGTGGAGATGTTGCCCCGCCTCCAATGCCTATTTCATCACCCTGTGTTCTGGCCAGTTCCTTCTGGCAGCTTCAACTAGGACCTTTCTTGAGGGGAACCAGCCTGGCAGGTGCTCCAGTTACAGGTTTCTCTGGACTCACAGAGAACTGGCCTGATTCAAACCTTTCCACAGCTGTCCCCCAAAGGACATGCTCTCATACTTAGTGCTTTAAAGGTACATTAGTTTCTCTGATACAAAGATCCTGTTTTTGAATTGAGATAGACTTTGGGCTCTGTGACTTCTCTGAAGCTGTTTCAATATCATTAGAATGGAGTTGAAATACTTTCTTCATAAGGTTTATTATTGTGAGATTTTAAAAAATGACATAAATTACTTAATAAGGAGTCTGACAAAAGGTAGGGTTCAGTAAATATTATAAACCTTTCTTATTATTCTCTCTCTCGCTCGCTCTCTTTCTCTCTCTATATATATATACACACACACATAATGTTATAAACCTGCCCTCTCCCTTGTCCTGAAATAGAAGAAATGTGTCAGTAACTGATACCTATAAATTATGTGTCCGCGTCTCTCTTTAGCTATCTTCTCTGACTTTCTTGAAGCTGATTTCACAAAGTTTTTAACTCTCCCTAGTCATAGGAACTTATTCTTGGGACTTTAAGTAATCTTAATTTTAAACAGATTCTGAGTGTTTTTATTTATAACTTTTTTGGAATTAGGTGACATACATCTTAACACTTTGTGGTCCACTCACGTATTAGTACGTGTTTTTGTCACCAGTATCAGGTGGCTGCTCACATATTAATACGAGTTCATCTAGTCTCCGGTTTTTCACGCCCCGGTGGATTTATTTGGAACCATTAGGAGCAATTTCTTTGATCGTACTCAGTCTAGAAGCTTTCCTCATTGTTTTGGTGAAAGTGTAAGGTGTTTTATGAGCGATATTACAGTTTTTTTAATATCCAGTAGTTCAGGAGTTGTGTATGTTTTATTGAATGCTTCTACCATTCATGCGGTGGCACAGAAAATGGCCGGCCCCAAGGGCTGGTAAATTTAAAGGGCACCGGCACACAAAGTGTTAAGAGGTGTGAACCTAACCCCCTGAATCATATACAGTGTTGTATACCATTTCCATTCTTTTCCTTTTTTATTTGCTCACTTTCACAAGACACAGTATCTACCACTGGTGGATACATGCAACCCACCCTTTTCTGAGTATTTGTCTTGCTTTATAGTTGTATCTGTGATAGAATGTGTGGCCCAGACAAACTAATTTCTGAAGTTTTTATCAGAAGTCATCCTCCTTTGTCAACTTGTAATGAACTCAACAATGACTTAGTGACTGCCAATTAAATTTCCTAAATTTAATAGATCAATGTGTTTGAATAACTTAGTATCAGTCAATCACTGGGCAACTGGCTAGCCACAGTCTTAACCAAAACCAGGTGCAGAGAACTTGGAGGATAAATATGGAACACTTTTGTTTTAGGAGTTCTCTCACATAGGGATTTATTTTCAGATTTTAAGAATTATTGTGAACCTTTATGGAATATATGACTATGCATAGTTAATTGGAAATGGAGGACTTTTGTTCTACATTTATTTTATATAATATAGCAACTGAGCTCAGTGTCTACCTTTTGAAGATATTATAAAATGTGCAAACATCAATCTTAATTCCAAGTCATTATATACTAAAGGAGTCATCTAAACAATCAGGAAGCTTTTGAGCATCTATCTATATTTCTTCTAGATGGCAGAGAAAATTTGAAGGTATGAAACGAAACAATAGAATGGTAGTTTCCAGGGATTAAAGGGAATAGGGAACTGGGGAGATGCTATTTAAGGATACAAACTTAACACTAGTGGTAAGTCCTGGGGACCCAATTCACAGCTTAGTGACTTTTGCCAGTACTGTTTTATAATCTTCAAAATTTCTGAGGCTAGATCTTAACTGTTCTTACCACAAGAAAGAAATGATAATTATGTGACAAGATGGAGTTGTTAGCTAATGCTACTGTGTTTATTTCACAGTACGTAAATACATCAAATCATCATGCTAGTACACCTTAAACTTACAATGTAATCAGTGATACTTCAATTTAAAAAAGCTATTTGTGAAGGCAGGAAACATGCCTATGTTGGAAGACCAGGTTTTATAAGAACATAGACAAAAATTTTTATATAGTTTACAAATGGCTTTGGCTTTGTTTCATTTTATCTTCCTAGCAATCATTTCTATAGTGCACATGTAGAGATTGATTCGTAAATAGGCTAATGTCCTTGCTCAAGGTCTTAAGTAAAAGGTGGCAGAGCTAGAAGACTCTTAGGTATTTTATCTCCAAAATAAGCATTTTGTTTAGTAGAGTGTCTCATCTCTTGCACACACAAGGAAATTAGAGAACAATAAAATACAATGAAGACAATAGGAAAAGGTTCATAGAAGAAGAGACCTGTGTGACTGAAATAATCCCTGGCAAGGAGCAGTAGGAATGGCTCAGCAATTGGAGGACCCAGTGGCCGGCATCTTAGATAGCCACAGCTGAGTGCTGCCAAAACACAAATGTTCTTTTGGGAAGGTAAGGAAGGAAGGAAGGAAGTGTTTCAGTGGGATTAGTGAACTTACTTTCAGAGATCATTGCCGGTTGTTTCTTGTTTTTTATATCTAGGATCTACACAGCATTGGCTCTTTCCAATTCTAAAAAGTGGTGATGGGTCGTGGAGAAATGGACAGCATTTTTTTTGTCAGCAGTTCTGCTACTGTGTGTTTAATTTGTTCAGAGTTGACAGGGGGTCTGAGATCCTGGGGTTTACTATACCTCAAGTGCAGCTGAGGTTCTTTGATCAAACTGGCCTCACCAGCATCTGTCTCTCATTTCGCTAAGCTTCCTTTTCTGTCAAGTACGTTCCACCGTCGTCCTTTGTATACAAGACTGTGTGAGAAGAGTTGAAGTAATTTAGTCATGGTGTGTTGGGGGTGGGGACAAATCCTGTATTTTCATGTGGCCATAGTGATGGATGAGATATTTTCTTTTCATGTTGATTGGTGCTCACTCATTAAAGTCTGTTGATGACTAAGGAATGGAGGCTAATGGCCTCAGAAAAATGGCTGCTCTCAGTGCTGACAGATCCATCTCATTGAAATGACAGGAACTAGAGGCAAACTGTTTCTCTGGAACCAATTCTGAACAACCCCAAGTTGCTGATAGGTGAGGAGGAAGGGGTGCCGCGCAGCCTTGGAAGAACATGACTCCTGAAGTCAGCCACTGAATCCCCCCCGCACTTCAGAGGTCGTGCCCACCAGGGAGGGGCTGGAGGCGGTGTGATGTGTTCCAGGATCTTAGGAAGAGAAATTTCCAGGGATATTAGACCCAGTTGAATTACATCCCAAGGCAGAGAGAGAGTTTGCAGGTGGGATTACCACCATCTGGGAATCATCTTGGTGAAATTGTGAAGAATGGAAGGTTGCCAGGGAACTGAAGAGAGATTAATGTCCTCATTTCCCCCCAAAGAAGAAAGGAAGTGGAGTTTAGGAATAATGACTGCTGAGCTTCAAGTTGATCTTGACAAGAAACTGTAGAGTGCAGGATTCAATGATGAGGTGAAACATTTCTAAGGGGAAGTGATGATCATAAGAATCAGCCAGGGTTCATTAGGAACAAGCCATGCCAGCCTGTCCCAGCTGCCTCTTCAAGGGCTATTGGAATCTGTCAACAAATCTTGTAGGCACGGTGTGTCTAGTTTTCAGTGAGGCATTTGTTAGGGAATCTCTCAAGATGTTGTAATGAGAAGGCTCAGTTTGGACTGAGTGATGGCGAGATAGTTTCATAGACTTTTGAACTATCACATCTACGGAGTGCTGACCTCCTAACCTCTTGGCACCTTCCTTCCTGTGGAGGCTTTATTTACTCAAATTGCAGATGATTAGTTGCTTTGTGCCACAAGCCCATTAGTAAGTTGGTGTTTTCTTTGGAGGGCGGTTGGGTATGTGGAAATTTCCCTTTTGAGCTCATTATGTATTGGCAATGCAAGAGTTTGGATATTATGATTATTCTGTAAAGCCATAAACCTAGAGTAAGATGAGTTTTGATCACCAATACAGAAAACCAGGTACCTAACCCTGTGCTGCTGCAGGGTAGGAGTGGGAATGGGGGTGAGATAGGAACCACCTCTTTCCCATGGCACAGCCTCTCCCAAGGTTGGGAGTGGCGACTGGATGCCAGGCCTGCTGTCATCACCACTCAGGGCCCTGCAGGTGTGTGTCCTTGACTAAACTGAGCAACAGTGGAAACAATGGATGGGTTTAAAGTAGAGGAGCAACACCATTGGCGGAATTTGTATCTCAGCAACATTACTCTGGCTGCAGGCTGGATAATGGGTTCGAAAAGGCAAGGCTTGAAAGCAGAGAAAGGTAAAGACTATAGAAGCAACCTATCTGAGGGAGAACGGTGGCAATAAGAATGAAATAAAATGGGTGTATTTGAGGGATACTTGGAAGGTAGAATTGTTAGGATTTTGTAATAAATAGAATGTGGGGAGAAAGGAAGAATAAGGAATCTAGCGAGGATGACCCCCAGGTTTCAGAACTGGACATTTGAGTGAGTTCTAGTACCACGGCGACAGCTTAAGAGAAGGTGGTGGGAGGGCTCATCGGCATTGAAGGCTCAGGTGCCTGTGGGCGCAGGTTTTGGTGTCCAGTGCCGAGCGATGGGACGCGGTGTCTGCAGTTTAGAGAGGGCCGGATGGGCTATCCAGACGCCGAGTTTGCTTCACTCTATTTATAGCCACCAAATGTTTTTATATGTAATCCCGCTCCAGGCCCTTGCCCTCTGTTTAGAGATTCTTCAGTGATATTTTACTGTATGGTGATTTCTTTAAGAGCATAAACTCACCCAGTCTGCATGTGAATGACTGCTGCCTGACTTGCCAGGGTTCTGGTTCCATGCAGGTTTGTCTGTAATAAATAAAGCAAAGAATAAATACATCTGGCTGCCCTCGATATTTTCAAGACCTTCTGCTTCATTATCAAGCACAGTGGTAGCCCGATAAGGTTTGTATAAGAATCGCATGATCTGCTCACCTCAGTGAGAGAAAATGGGCTTTTGGAATGGTGTTTGCTATTAAATTCCATGAGCCTGTACATCATATTCCCTGACACATGAGCAATTAACCAAAGCAATTCCTACATTTCTCAGCTGGCTCACATTTTTGAACCCCAGCCAGATAGTAGACATGACATTTTCAGGGTGCTCTCTGGAGTTTCCATGTCTGGCATCTAGGATCATGCTGTCCCACTGTTTACTTTGGCTCAGAGGTTTGGCTGCTTCTTTCAAGTTGTTTGCTCTCAGTGTTTATGAAAATGGACTCCCGCAACCAAAGGAAGACAGGCGGGTGGTCGGTCTGGAAGCGCTATTTCTGTTGCCTTGCAGGAGGGCCAGTTCACTGTGGTTAGTGGTTTAGGGAAAGCGAGGTCAAGTGCCCAGGCCATGGCCCTTGCGTGGCTGTTCTCAATGTGCCTCTGCCTTATTTTGGTAAAACTCTATTTCTGAGTCCATTGGGAGAAAGATGGAATACACGTTAGGTGAAATGGGATGCAGTCTGAACCCTGGGCATCCGAGCTCAAACTAGGTCTCTGTTGTTAATGTGTCCATGACTCCCCCCGTTACTACTGGGGGTAGATTCGCTTTGTTGTTTTTGTAATGAGTGTTGTAAGATGAAATGGAGATCATTAGGAGCCTTTCCTCCTTATTCTCTGCCTGACAATTAAACATCTTGATTAAGTTATAGACCACTGTAAGTCTAAATAGTGATGCTGGACTTTATATTTTAGCACTTCATGATTTAAGTTTTCCCTCTTTGTTTTTTGATATTGGGTCTTCTCCCTGGTGCACTTATTGAGACATTAAAATGAAGCACAGAACTCCAATTTCTTTTATGACCTAACAACATTCTGATAGGAGCTTAATGAATGGATGGCTGAATGAAATCGGTAAACATTCAGGTGATTATTTTTCTGTAAGAGCTGTATTAGCAAATAATAAAAACAGATTCATACATTCTTTCCTTAACTGTTTTATTTTTCTGTAAGAGCTGTATTAGCAAATAATAAAAACAGATTCATAGATTCTTTCCTTAACTGTTTTTAATCACTAGACTTAGCCTATGAAAGAAGGTACAGCCAGGTTAAAAAGGTGGGCTTTGGATTCAAATCTCAGAACCACTAGTCTCTAATTTCGTGGCTTTGGGCAAGCTATTGAGCTTCTCTGTGTCTTAAATTCCTTCCTCTGTAAACTGGCTAGCTCATTTGGATTTTATCAGAATTAAGTAAGATATATATGCAAAGCCTTTAGTGCCTGCATGCAGCAAGTGCTTGGTGAAGATACATTATTATTTAATCTGACTCTTTAGCCTGTATGTTCAAACTGCCCAATAGGTTGTTCCCCCCTCCCCTGCCCCCAGGCTGGTTTTGTAACATTGATTCTTCACTTTAGGACACTTCATTAGTTTTGGTTTTTATTTTTTGTTTAGCTTTCTGTTACAAGTATTCTTGTGTTTCCTCTGGATCATGAGTGATACAGCTTTTGACTCTGCAAACCCTCATATCATATTGAATTCCTCATTTCTCTAAGGGTACATTTTTGAGTCTTTGGAATATTTTTATTTTTTGGTTATATTGCTAAAAATCCAGCAGCCCTTGTTTTCTCCTAGCATCTCCCATTGAATTTATTCAGAGTATGTGTTTGGTTCCTTTCTTGCGTTCCTTTGCATAAAGTAACAAAACTGCCAGACACGCATCTCACATCAGAGCTGCATTTCCTTTTAAGGGCTCATATGAAAGCTTTTCTTCAAGAATCTTCTCCTAAGATTTGCTATTGCCATTTCTAACCAAATTCATCTTTATTTAGTTCATTATTTAATTTTTTTCTCCCCTTCTTTTTTTTTTTTTCCTCCTTCCTCTATACAACATTCTGCAAGATGTGAATGAGTGCCTGGAACCAACTGTTTGCACCAATGGTACTTGCACCAACCTCGAAGGCTCCTACATGTGCTCATGCCACAGAGGCTACACCCCAACTCCAGACCACAAGCACTGTAAAGGTAAATACTGTGGTCAGGCTTTCTTCTGTCTGGGCTGCATTCAAGGGTAGGCCGGAGTAACTAACATAATTGAGTTAACAGAAATGTGACCATACTGTCACTTACTTTGAGCTACGTGGAGCACATTTTGGTTGGTGTCTTTGTAAGTGGCTCCTCATTAATACAGACCATATCTATTTATGTAAAAGAAACCATATATTTTAGAGAGCATCTGTAAATCACAGATCTAGTTAAAATACTTCTGGTGATAATATATATGGTTGCACGACTATAATAAAAACCATTGATGGTATACTTTAAATAGATCAGTTATATGGCATGTGAATCATAGCTCAATGAAACTGCTCCTGAATAAAAAAACATACATTGTAGAACATTTAGCAAATGCAGAAAGGTGAAGTAACTGCCGCTTAGAGTTTCATTTGAATATACTTGAAAATATGCATGTTTGGGTTTTTTTTTAATAGTTAAGATCAGTGTGCAATTTTGGATCTTGCTTTTTGTCAATAGTGTCTCACAAAGCATTTTACATATATATTTTTTTAAAGATTTATTTATTTATGCATGTAAGAACTGGGGTGCAGGCCAGAGGTGTGGGGTGGTGAGAGGATTCACCAGAGATAGAGTGAGGAGCAGAACAGGAAGATTGACTGAAGTACACTGCTGAGGGGAGCAGCAGGCAGGACGGAAGAGGACTGCTGTGCCCTGTGGGAATCTCCCTGGCCAGGGAAGGGGAATGAGCTCGGTGGCTGCGGACAGCTTCACAGGCTGAAACTTAACCTGTTGTGCCACCAGGGATGCCCAGCATTTTACATATGTTAATAACACTTTTAAAACCTTATTTTACTTTCAAGCATTATTTTAAAGGTTGCCTAATATTCCAGTGACTTGCTGTGTTGTCATTGTCTTGCTATTCTTAAGGTGTTAGACCTATTTTTTTTTAACTTCTCATAATCATGTTAAACAACACTGCAACAGGCTTTTTAAAAAAGATCTCTGACTTTTAGGGTTTTTTAAATAAAACTAGAATTATTAGGTAAAATATTATGAATGTATGCAATTTTAATAAGAAAACACTAATTACTAAATATTAAAATGTATGCTTTTAATTCTAGGAAGATTTAATATTTATTTCATATGATTATTTCCTTTAATAATTCCTTGAATACATGTAATAAGCATGTCATAATTTTGTTAAACATTTATATTTTCTCTTTTGTAAATTTTTTCATATATTTTCCCTTTTATCAGATTTTTAAATCAATGTCAATGAGTAAATATGTAATACATATATGACCTATATAACATATATAACCTATGTATGTGCGTGTATAAATATCAAGAGCACCTTTTTTTCCTTGCATGTTGTAATTTGTCCAAGGTCTCCTTAATTTTTCTTTCATAATTTAAAAAAAAGTTTTATTTTTTTTGTGTGTTAAAATCTAATTTGTTTCTGATTTCTTTCACTGCTTTTATATCTAACAGCATGCTCTTTGAAGTGGAAAAAGAGAAGAAATACATAAAATTTTTTCATCTTTCACCTTAGTGTCTCAGTGAAAGTGAAGGCTCTAGGGTGATGGTTAGTTTCACTATGGCAGGCAAGCAGTAAGTGGACACCCTGCTGTCTTGTTAGAATTGAAGCATCTCTCGCTGACAGTAGGAATCACAGACAACTGAATTTGGTGCCTCCCTCCTTTCACAGAACATAATACCAGCCACTCCCAGAGGAACATGCGCCATCAGCACACCTCCCTTTTCTCTTGGTATTTCTCTCCTGGCACACATCCATAGCTTCCCTAATTGACCCCCTAACTAAACCAGGCTCTCTTCACATCAAGTTAAACATGAGTCTCATCCAAAAGATATTATTTCTTCCCTCCTATACAGGGTTAATGGTGGATGAAGATCTTAAGCATTACAGGTTGTTGTTCATCATTTGATAGTTCTATCTAGTTTATTTCTATTTCCTGTCATATTACCTTCTTTCTTCCTAACCTGCCTCCTTTGTAAAATTTGCTTATTATTCTTGTAATGAGCGCCACTCTTCATATTCTAAATTTGTCATTACTGCTTTCTTCAACTTGCTTCCTCTGACCCATCTAAGTTGATGTCACAATTGCCTTATGATTATTCTGTGCTTATTTGGGCATAAACACTCGCTCATAATTATCCTGCCTTGCCTACCCTTCTTTCCTCATTGCTTAACTGAACTGTGGCTCTAACAGTGCTTCACTGTAAAACCTTGATGAATGCTCTCTCATTGCTGATTCTCATGATCCCTAGAATTTGGGGATTGGGCTCTCTATGGGAACAGTGATCAGAGCAAACACGTATTGAATCAGTGACTCATTGCCACTCTCTTGGACTTTGCCATCCCAGAAGTGCCTGCTCCTCTCTATTAGGTCTCCCTTGTACTCCAGAATTTACACCATCAATTAATCCCACCACTAGGAACACTCATCTTTTCCAATCTGTAGTCCTCTGTTGGACCACTGCAGAAGCTTCTCTTTTTCTGTTCCTTGCTCTCCTTCTCCTAAGAGTTCCAGGCACTGTGCTCAACTGCAGATGTTGCTGAGTGGCTATAATCTCTCAAAGAACATTTACTCATTGGGAGAGATGCAAACTAGAAACAGGTAACTGAAGATAAGGAAGTACCAAGTGATGAAGTTTAATAGCATCAGTGATGTCATGTACCCCGAAATAGCTCTTTTACCCTTTCCAAAAACCCATAACCTCAGTGTAGTCATGAGAAAAAACCAGACAGATCCAGATTGGGGACACTCTATAAGATTCTGGCCCATACTCCTTGAGACATTTAAGTTCAGGAAAAACAAGGCAGGGCTGATGGGGGAGACAGGACAACTAAGCCCAATGTGGTGCCCTGAATTGGATCCTGGAACAGAAAGAATACAGGAACCGAAAAAACTAGAGGAATACAAATAAAGTGTGGTGTCTAGTAGTTTAAAAAACAATGGCAGCCTAGCAGATCCCAGCTCCAACACTCAAGCTCTGACACTCTGTGAGCTTGCTTGAGTTATCTTAGTTCTCTAGGTCTTTGTCATCTACTGAAAGGTAACAATAATGGTACTTACTCAGGATAATGGGTAGATGTGGATGAGAAATTCAGGGGCAGAACAAATGCACAAAGAATGAGATAATAGAAGGACAGAGTATGGCAGGTTCTAGCTGATATTATTTGTCATGTATAGACATGAACAACGTTTTACTAAAGCCAAGAAGCATGTGATGAATTCTGTTCAGGGGTATCTGGAACAGCTTCATGGAGGTGTTGCTATTTGATCTTGGTCTTAAAATTTTGACTATAGGCGAGAAAAACTGAGCAGGCAGAAGAAATAGCAGATACTAAACCCCACCGTTTCTGCTTCTCTGCTTCTCTGTTTCTCTGGGTGTCTTTCCATTACATTCTGGAGCAGGAACAGGCAAAACCCCATCTTCTGCTTCAGAAACCTACATATGCATTAATTGTTTTCCTTACTCTGATCAAAACCCTGCCTTTTTATGATAATAAATTATATAACATCTTTTTAATGATCTTTCCCAAGCCATATCTGCTAATGGATGTCAGCATCTTCCCCAATTATAAATATGTTCCTTTTTCAAAACCCCAGCAACTCTGTCAATCACACCTTGGTGATAGTGCCTGAATTCATCTTCACCTCACTAAATGTACTGACAACCTTTTTTCAGAATATAAATAACTTATTGTTTCTCTTCACATCTTTGTATCTGTACATTTCAGCATTGTATGTTCCTAATTTATGAATATCTAGATCTAGTGTCTGTTTTGACTCTGGCTAGGCTTGTTAGAGTAATATGTGCAAAAAGTCCCTTAAAAAGCACCTTTTGTGAGAATAATGTTTTCTCATTCTATATTAGCCCCCAGAGAGAAGACATTTGTCCTGTTTTACTAGAATGTTTTGTCTTTGAAATTTTATCCCTGATCAGAGAAGAATAAAATGCCTTTTGATCTCCAAAATTCAGTGACCTCTGTTCCCCTGGGTCATTTGGAAGACCCGACGATCACTTCTTTCAAGATAACTGGGTTGCCTCAAGTTATTCTAAATGTGTGTGTCATTACGTCTAGTAAATTACTTCTAGATAGTTTTCCCAACTTAACCTAGTAATTTATGTAAGATGTCTGGAGTACCTTGATAGTACTTGGAATGGAAGGTATATATTTGCTGCAGACATCTTCACATGGAAATGTTTAATTTGTTATCATCTTTGAGAGTGTCAAAAAGAGTCCAAGACACTAAAAATGTCATCAGACATTAAGAGATCCAACCAGCTGCATGAGCTATTGCTGGTCTTAAGTTTTTGAGATGACGTCTGAAGCATTTTATAGAATGTGCTGAAAGGAAATGTGGTGCAGGCTGTTCATTGCTGCCAGCTATTCCTAAATCTAATAGACTTAGGATACTAGAAAGCAGAAAATAATGCTTAAGATGATATTAGGCGTGCTTATTTCACGTCTTCATTGGCAGTCAATAGTTGGCATCCAGAACTTATCAATAAAACAGGTCAGCACAGTCAGTGAAGCAAAAGTTTCTCACCAACTAAAGCAATTTTTATTAAAAACAACAACGAATTTTTGAAAAATTATACTAATAACTTATGTGAGCTACCATCACTATACAATTCAAAATACTAATGCTTCATTAGACGTTAATAAATGCAGCTTTGCTTTACCAGTTTGCTCAGCAAACAGGTAATTGTCAATAATACTTGAGGTGAAGAACTGTGCAATTAATTGAATTCTCCCAAAAAACATCCAGGTACATTTTGAAATAGACATTTGTCAAAGAAAACAGTTATACATTGGTATTTAGAACATGGTTTCCCTAAATCAAATTTTGCTTTTTGCATTTATTACTCCATTTAGATGAGAGCTCCTTTCTCTAAATTTCTTCTTTGAGTATAAGGTTAATGCATTGTTGTTTCTCCCCCCTCACTATAGTGCTTTTAAAGAAATATTGTGATAGAACATAATACTATCATAAACCATGTTTTTAAGAATACACTTCAGCAGTGTCGAGTGCATTCACATTGTTGTGTAACCATCTCCTGAGTTCTTTTCCTCTTGCTAAATGCAATTCTGTACCCATTACACACTAATTCCCCATTTCCCCTCTCCTCCCAGTCCTTGTCAGCAACCATTTTGCTTTCTGCCTCTATGAATTTGACTACTCTAGAGACCTCTTATGATTGGGATGTCCTTTGTGTTCACCTCGTATGTTATCCCCAAGGTTCGTCAACATTGTAGCATATGTCAAGGCTAGCATTTTTTAGGCTGAATAATACTCCATTGCATGGACATGCCACATTGTTTATGCATTCAGCTGCCAATACGCCTTTGTGTTGCTTCCACCTTTTAGCCGTTGTGAATGGGCATGCAAGTATCTCTTCAAGAACCTGTTTTCACTTCCTTGGAATATGTACCCAGAAATGAAATTAATGGATCAAATGGTAATTTTATCTAATTTCAACCAATTGTTGTTATTTGTGTTTATAGATATCGATGAATGTCAGCAAGGGAATCTATGCTTAAATGGGCGGTGCAAAAACACTGACGGCTCCTTCAGATGCACCTGTGGGCAGGGGTATCAGCTGTCAGCCGCCGAAGACCAGTGTGAAGGTAGGAGGGGAGAATGGGAACTGTAATGTCAGCATGATGCCCCCGACTTGAAAAATTGTGTTCTCTGTAGAGTATACCCTTTAGAAATGAGAGGACCAACACTACATTGCTTTAAAACAAGGACTCAAATCCAAGTCATGGAAAGTCTATAAAACAGGATGAGAAAAAGTTAACTTTTAAAAATGTAGCTTTAGAGATCAGTGGCTGGGCATTAATATTAGAAAGAAATTATTTCCCTGTGTAATTCCTTACTAAGGAAATTATTGATAATTCCATTAAATTCATTTAGAAGATTTTACATGCTGAGAATGTTAGCAATTAGAAAATCATATCAGTCCCCTGTTATGCCTTGGAATGTTGATAATCTTCTTTTTTTATGTGATTTACCTTTTCAGTTTCTTTTCCTCTTTAAAAAGTAACACAAAAGAGGCCTTTTAGCAAGACTGATATAGTGTCCCTTTTCTACGCAGGATAGTATGTGAAATGTGTCCAGTGATAAGTACAAGTGTTCAGAGTTCTTGAAATGTTGTTGTAAGATCATTCAAGAAAATCTGCACTACATAAGACCGTTTGCTTTCTAAAGTGCTAATATTTAACAAGCCAAAAAGCCTCCTGAGATGGTTATAAAAGAAAGAAGATACGACGATACTATAAAGAGGTCTACCAGTATTGTCATATCCTTGCCCAGTTATCCCTTTCAAGAGCATAGAAAATCACTGCAATTCCTGTCTACAAGTGGAGGCTGTTAGAACACACACACTTACAGGCATAGATGAATATAGTAATTCTAGATGCTCTAAATCCCTCTCAAAGTTTTTGTACTTTATTTTGTGACCCCAGACCTTGGTTAGTTAGCTAAGCATTTTATGAATGCCTGCCATGCATAAAAACGACAAATAAATGTACAAGAGGAAAGGTCTCCATCTAATGTGACATTTATAAGTCTCTTCTTTTGAAGAGTCTACACTGTCACTACCAAGGGTGAGTCAGGTACCTGCAGATTATCGGTGGGGGATGGGAGGGAAATGCCTTGCTAAACGAGAGGACATTTTCATCAGAGTGGGGCAGCGCCGCACGGCAGGACCTGTGTGGAGGTCGTGTTAGCTCTTACAGAATGACGTGGCCAGAAGCAGACATAGAATATCCCCAAATGTTGTGAGCCAAGTTTCAACAAACAATGTGACTTGAATGGGCAATGCAGAGAGAACAAATGGGCTGGGAGGAGGGAAGGGCTATTGGGTTTAGCCCGAAAATTGGTGGTGTTTCACACACACACACACACACACACACACACACACACACACGTGGGGGGGAAGCCTGGGTTTAGCCCGAAAATTGGTGGTGTGACACACACACACACACACACACACACACACACACACACACACACACACACACAAAGCCTGAAGGGTAAGTTTGTGGAGAAGAAATGAAGTGTGTGCCATGACAATTTTGACCACGGGTCAGCAAGCAAATGGATATATTTCGTGGTAGGTTTCCTTTTCCTTCTTTCTGGACTTAACATTGCATCGCAACACGTGCATTTCAGGGGTATGTCTAGAGAGTCAGCGTGTATAGGCACCACGTTAACTTCACCACTGCTCGTCCAGTTCTACCCTTTTCTGCACCTCTGTCTTGATTTACCTGCTCCCTTCCCTTTCCCTTGTGATAACAGTCGAGCCATCCCATACTCCAGAAGCCTATTTCTGTTTGATGTAGTTTATCTGTTTTCTCCGTAAGGGTAACATCGTACGTATTTGTCAGTAATAGACAGTGGCTGGATTTGGTGTCTGAGCTGTGTCTGAACTCAGGCCCGAGAGCCTTCAAAGTCAGAATGTTCCTGCTGCCTCTGCAGAAGAAATCCAAGAATCTTGATGAGGCTTATAGACCCCAGCAAAGCATTTGTCACTCGTCAGTGACATTAATCAGTGGGATTAATATGCACATATTCTTGACTCATTGATTAAAATTTTAAATTCTCCTAGATTTTCCCTGATGGGGGATTAATGTCTTTATAGAAGTCAATTAATTCATGTAAATAAAAATCTAATCCATGTTATTTATAAACCACAGACTTTAGCGACCTCTTTGCCTGAACGATTAAAATAGTTTGAGTCCCACTCACACGTTTCTCCTGCTCTCTCGCGCGCAGATGTGGACGAGTGCCAGCACCGCCACCTCTGCACCAACGGGCGCTGCAGAAACACCGACGGCTCCTTCCGCTGCATGTGTGACCAGGGCTACAGAGCGTCCACCCTCGGGGACCACTGCGAAGGTGAGAGCGGGGTCTCTTTCAAAGCGGGGAATTACTTGAGACAGAGGGAAGCCTGGACAGCGTCACAGATGAGCTTGTTCACAGATGAGCTTGTTAGGTCGCCGTGAAGTGTTTTCTCCGGTCACACAAATAATGCAAAGGAGGGCATGAAATCCAGGCTTTCTTTGTACTGCCCGAAGCTGTGTGTGAGATGGATTGCGCCCGCTAAAGGAGTAAAGACTCAGTTTAACTTTTCTCAGCTGCAGACGATTTATCCTAGGTGTGTAGTTGGGAACTCTCACACCTCATTTAGGCAGGCCTGCCTTCTAAACCTTCCAAATAAGTAAATACAAGTTCATTTTCCATGTAATTGGAAAGTTTTTACAGAGTCAAACTTTAACTCAATTCTGAATTTTTTGCATAACATTTTTCTAAAGGCAATCTCCCACATACAAGCACTGGGTAGTGTTAACCACTTTAACTGTTACCTTGGCTCGGACCTGCTCTGAGGTGGTCGGGGCCGCTGGGCCAGTCTGTCACCAGCCTGTCACTTAAGAGTTCTCGGTTCTGGGCTTCCCTGGTGGTGCAAGGGGTTAAGTCTCAGCACTATGAAGCTATCCAGAGCCACTGCAGCACAAGTTGGATTCCTGGCCAGGGAGCTTCCCATATGGCGCAGCAGACCTCTCCTGTCTCACCTGCTACTCCCCTCAGCAGTGTATCTCAGTAGACTCACCTGTTTTGCTCCCCACACTGTCTTTGGTGAATCCTCTCACCCCCAGCACCTCCGGCCTACACTCTAGCTCTTGTATGCATAAATAAATAAATCTTCAAAAAAAAAAAAAAGAGACAGAAAAGTTAAAAAAAAATTCTTGGTTCTTTGTCCACCCATGTAACATGTTTTTTCCCAACTCATCTGCTGATTTCCTACATTTAGAACCTATCTTCTGTGAAACTGGAATGCGAAGGTGACAGGACTGTTCCCCCAACCCCCACGGAAAGTTAGTTTCATCGAATCTTTACTCCACCTTTGAAAGAAGTAGAGGAGCTTTTTAGTGAATTGTTTTTTTTCATGTATCTTATTGTTTGGAATGATCCATTGTACTTTATTAGCCATTTCTGGCCAGAGAAGTTGGCACAAGCTGTCACAGTGCCTCTGAAGGGCAAAGTTGGTAGGTTCAAAGACCTTAAAATGTATGTTATTTGTTGATTCAGTAAATCATCTCCTGAGATTTTATCAAAGAGCATTCTAGGTGCAATCTGTCTTTTTCAAAGATAACTTTTCACTAAATTATCATCAGCCTGCTTATTGAAAAATAGGCAAATGGCCAAACAGATGATAAGCTAATACAAGAAACTGTTATCTGAACAGTCATGCTCATGCATAGGTAAATACTAATGACCTGGCATGATGATATTTCAACATGAAGATGCAGTTGTGTTGCTGGGATCGGACATAGAAGAACCTACTCTAGGTGTAAGTATGTGGCAAGACCTGTGCCGAGACTCTAGATACCTGAACTATCAGGGACCCTCTGTTCTAATGTCAGGTCCAGCTGATGGTTAGCCAGGCTACTGACTAAGTCTTGGCCAGTGGGTCCTCATTGGAAGGCACGTGGCTCTATTTTGGCTGTTCTAATGTGTGATCATCTCATTAGAAGTCCAAGAATTTTATTCCAGAAACACCCATTGCATGAAGGGCCAAACAAAAACTTTTAAGTCATCCTGCTCTAAGCTGTAACATACACGTTTATAAGATACTATTATGTTGCATGAGAAGGTTTCTTTTTAAGTCTGTAATTGGGCCCCTTTTTGTAATTCAGGGCTAGTTTTCCTGGTGTTCTAGGTGATAAACAGGACTGGAGTCCATTCAACCAATTGAGAGCTCCCTTTGAAGCTGTATTAGTGTGTCAGTCTGCTGGTTCTCCACCAGCACCGGCTCTCCCCAGTGGTATTTCACTGTAATTAACCGAGCTGTGACTGTTGATGTGTCTCTCCCAGCTGTGGGAGAAGAGCCATCTTTTCTATATTTACATGTGTAGTTCTCCTCTAATAACTCTGTCAAGGATCTTGTTTCTTAGTGTTCCTGCAATACTGCTGGCCCTTTCCTGGAGTTAGAGTCCCACGTGTTGTGCTAATTCATGTGTGATTCTTACTCTTAACACGTTCAGTCATCACTCAGCCTTACCATGATGGGTGGCCTCGGTGGTCCTGGTTACTAAAGATCTCAATCTTCAGAAGCCCTGCCTTTGACCTGCTCCTTCTCCAAGCCCAATCTCTTTCTCTCTCTTACCTTAGCAACTTCCCCAGCTCCTGGTTGTGGTTGCTCCCTGCTGGTTCCTTACAAAGCCTGAGATGATTCATGATTTACTCTCTTTGGTGGCCTTTATCTCTTGGTCATTTCTTTGTGGACCAAATCAAAAAAGGTGGGGAAGATCGATAGCATTTCTTTCTGACATTTAGAGAAGTCAGAATCATTTACTCACTGTTGCATTCAGTCAACAAAGAGTTGAATGTCAGTCTGTTCCAGGCACTGTTCTAGACACAGGATATATAGCAGTAATCCAAACTGGCAAAGTTGCTGCCCTCATGGAGCTTACATTCTAGGGAGGGAGATAACAGTAAACATGATAAAGTATATAGTTGGTTATATGACGATAAATGTTATGAAGAAGATGAAAGGGGTGTATGGGGCATGTTGTGGGCAGGAGGTAAGTGATTTTAAATTAGACAAGAGTCTAATTACTTTTGGGAAGAGCACTGTATTCAAAGGAAGAGCAGTTGTAAAGACCCTGAGTAGCAGACATTTTGGAAGAGATTACGAGCTCGTCTTGGGCATTTTAATTTTGCACTGCTTGTGATGAGTATCTCTAAAAGGGAATTGGACCAATGCATTTGAAATTGAGGAGAGAATTCTGGGCTGGGAGAAATCAACACATAGATAATCTTTAAGAAATTGGTTAAGATAAACAAGAGAGTGAATGCAGCTAAAAGACCAGAGGACAGTCCTGGTAGTTACGACATTTAGAAGTGAGGAGAGCTGGGTCAGAACAAGCAGAGGGGGCGATTAAGGAAAAGTGGCATGTAGAGAAGGAGAAAACCAGAACCCAAGAGAAGAAAGCGTTGCAAAGGGGAGGGAGTGATGAACTGTCAATGGTAGCTGCTAGCTCATCTACCTCGGTCAGCTGACCATGGGAGTAAGTGAAGTGAAGGTCTTTGGTGACTTTGGCAGGTATGGTCTCAGTGAAGAGGTGACAGTTTACTGTTACCCTCCTTAAAACCTGTTGCCAAATTCCCAGAAGGAATCTCTCACATCACCCTTGGTGGTATTGAGACAATCTGACGTTGCACTCTCTTTACATTCACTTTGCTCCCTTTTTTTTTTTTTGCTTTTGAAGACAAATGTCTTACAGAGTTTAAACAAAACACTGAGTTTTGAAATCTATGCAAGCATTTAAACACTCAGAATAATGATGCGTTTTCTTCACATGTTATTTCTCTTAGGTTTTGCAAATGGAATGAAAATGAAATTAATCAAATTCAGAGTAGCGTGAACAAAGTTGACATGCTTCCATGAAGCTGAGGCAAAGGCCTGGATATTGGAACATGTCTCTTGTTGCTGAAATTTGTAGTCTCAGGATTCTCATTGATTGTTTTTGAGTTGAGATTTTTCACATAATGCTTATGATCAAATACTCCTTTTCTCACTTCGTCTCAATTTCCTACACAACTAAGAAAGAAAAGTAAAACTGAAAACAGCTCATCTGCTACTCAGCACCCATTGGGATAGCTCTTGAGCTACTGGGGTAAATATGGAGCAGTTGAGCTTTCAAATTCTCATGATGGGAGTGTAAAATAGTGTAGCAACTTTAGAAAATAGTTTCCTCAACAGTTAGGCCTATTACATGATCCAGCCATTCTACCCCTAGGAATTTTATCAAAAAAAAAAAAAGAAAAAATACATTCACACAGATTTAGATATGACTGTGTATGGAATCTTTATTCATTATAGCCAAAATGTAAACAGTTCCCAAGTATTCATCAAAAGGTGAATGGATAAGAAAATCATGGGATGTTTATATAATGGAATAGTAAACAATAAAGAGAAAAGAGCTATTGATAAACACAACTTGGATGAATCTCAAAAATGCTGAGTCCAACAGGAAAGGGGTTGCGAGGGAAACATGTAGGGTGGTGGAAATGCTTCTAGCTCACTCTTCTTTTGGTAGTGGTCCAGTTTGTTTGTTTAGTAGATGTTTTATGGCAGAGATTCATAAACAATCGGCTAGGATTTATTCCCATTTGACACTTTTCCAGATCATTCAATTAGTAGAGTTGGGACTTGAGAAGTCTTTTCACAGAATTTATATCTAAAAGCCTGTTCCCAATTAAATTAACTTCCACTTTTAGAAATCTTGCTATATCACGGGTCAGTTAACTGCTGAATGAAAAATTTGTTGACATATTTAAACTTTGCAGGAGACATTTATTTCTCCTGTTTTAATTGTGCACTGTGATTTTTTAGCTGTCTTTATGGTATTTGTTAATAGGAATGGAGATTGTATGGTCAGATTGGAAAAAGTGTCAGATTGGAAAAATCAGGAGAAAACATCCCAAACTTTATTCCTATAGAATAGCTGTCTTACAGAGCTATCTCTGTTTCCTTTTAAAAAAATGATTCCTTTGAATCTACAGTGGAACCCAGGTATAGATACAGAAGTTCCTGTGCCTTGATGTGGTGGTGATCGCAAGGACATAGGTACATTTGTCAAAATTTGTGAAGCTCTATCAGTCAACTATTGTCTATATAAATTATACTTCAGAGAAGTTAGAAAAATGCACTAGAGAAGAAGTAATAGCCCTCTTTAGTTGGGGCAGAGCCCCATTAGCTGTATTTTACATTTTAGGATCAGTACTTAGAGACATTTTAAATCTGGGTGAGCATCGTAACAACTTGTTTGTATTTTGAAAGAATGAAATTTTAAGGCATTTTCATATTCTCTTTTATTGATCCCATGAATGTCCCAGTTAGTTGGCTGATTGGGTTCTGTAGGGAAAATTTAATTTGGTGTGCCCGTGTTTGAGCTAGACAGAGAAGAGAATAAGAAACTATAATGGTCTCTAAATTTACTTCTTCCTGGAACCTCTCATGTATTTTAGCAGCAATTGTAATTATTTGCAAGAAATGCCATAATATGCCAAATTCGGAGAAAACAAAGACGACTTTGTTCTTTAGCTTTCTTCAATGCTAATAATTTAAATCCTGCACAGACAACAGACGAGAGGGGCTCATGGAGTGTGTTTGGAATAACGAGCTCTGACTAGAAGTCAGTGTGGTAATAAACAGCCTTCATGAAAGATCCGCCTACATTCATGCAGTGAGGGCCATTAATTGTCTCACATGCTCACCGTCAAAATTCATTATTGGTTATGCAAACCATTTTTGGCTGCACATATGCTAGAAATATATACATTAAACAATCCTGGCAACATCAAACCTGTTTGTGACAGCTGCTGAATAAGTGACTTCAAGGAGGCTTTGATCTTGCTGAATCCCTTTCCTGCAAAGCCCCTCTTCTTCCCTCTACATTCCACGCAGCTGTCAGGACTCCAAGTAAATCCCCTCTGTTACACGTAGCTGCCTTTGACCTTTATAATATCTCTCCTCTGTATTCGTGTGACACCTGAAGTTGGTATTATTCTTTTGATGAATAATTACATTTTTGGCAATCTTGACGTTAAATTGTTTTGGACTTCTAAAGCAGTATTTTATGTGCTTATTTTTGTTAATATAGTTTATTTTTTTAAACAAATATTTCTCTTTGGGAGCAGGGATCATGCAGTATCCTTGAACATTTTTCCTATAACGCACAATACAGTGTCTTGTATAAATAGATGCTCTAGATATTCTTAACTATTTAAAGAGTATTTTTATTCTCTGTCATCACAAACTACATGACCAAGTAAATTGTTTGTTATAGTATTTTGACTTTTCCTCTTCTAATTAACTTCATTTGCTGCTTATACTCTATACCTTGTTCAAAGTTAAAATTCCAAGTGTTTAATTTTTTTAAAAGATTTATTTATTTTTTAAAGATTTATTTATTTTTTTTATTTATGCATACAAGCTGGGGTACAGGCCAGAGGCATGGGGCGGCACGAGGGTTAACCAGAGACGGAGCGGGTAGCAGAACAGGCAGATCAGAAATACACTGCTGAGGGGAACAGCGGGCAAGGCAGGAGAGGTCTGCCGCGCCATGTGGGATTCTCCCCGGCCGGGCGTCGAACTCGCGTCGCCACTGCC